>JBCEWC010000001.1:83009-164073 GCA_038996855.1 Solanum aculeatissimum | reverse complement strand
CCCCCACTCCCACCCCCCAACTGTCTATAACCTCCCAAAAATATTAATATCATTTTTCATTCTTTTATGAATGAGTTTCTTTTACAAAAATAGGTAATATGAGTTTTACCCATTTTTTATCCATCTTAAATGGATTGGGTATCTAACTCATTTAAAATGGAAAAATCTGGATAGATACCCATATAACTTACTCATTTTGCTTCCTCTAATCTAAACTAACAAAAATTGAAAGAGTTCATCGATCAAAATTCAGAATCCAATACAAACTCAATAAGTCAACCTATACAAATACCAATCTGAAAAATATATATGATACATATACACATCATTATACACAAGAGATAAGTATTCATAGATCTAAAGTTCTAAACTAACAAAAATTGAAAGAGTTCATCGATAAAAATTCAGAATCCAATGCATCGCATCAGTACTTTTGACAATTTACAATTCAACCAGACTAATACGCAACAACGAAAAAAAATTGATTGAATTTTTTATCTGTTTTTGTGTAATTATCTAAGAATTTAATTTAATTTTTTCTCTATTATTGAAGCTTTGGTCGATTTTTGATAAATCAGTGAGAACGTTATTCTTCGTGATAAGAGAATCATCTTAGATAAAATAGCTTCATCTCAGCGACTACAAACAGAGTCCAACATAACAGCTATGATTATAGTTACAAAATATAATTAACTAAACTATAGCTATTTTGACGTTAATGAAATTTTCACTATTTTGAAACCAAACTCCTTTGGGCCCAAACAATTTTATCAGCCCAAATCTAGCCCTCTTCCTATACATATATAGTCCCAAATTTCATACTTTTAGGGTTTTACTAGGCGGCAGATTCTTCTCCTTCAACCTCTGTAAACCGGAGTAGTGCTCTTCAATCAGCAATCATGGGGTATGCTCTTTGTTTTCCTTTGAAATTTTATACTAAACTTATTTATCTACTGAAGAATTTTAAAATTCTGTTCTTTTTAAACCAACTTTTCTAGTTATTGGTAACTGTTTGTCATGTACTAGTATCACTGTTATAGTAGTGAATCTTTGTGCAAAAAACAACTTTTTTTCATTTGGGTGTGTGGGTATAATTCGAAATGGAGCTTTAAGAATTAAAGGGGTGATTTTGATGTGGATTAATCAGTTTGCTGAGTGATTGAGGAATTGAGATTATGTGATAGTTAAAAAGTAGGTAGTTGTTATTTGTAATGGCTGTAAAGAAATGGATCTGAAATGGGGATTTTGTGTTTGGGGCAGTGGTGGATCTAGTTTCACTAAGGGTGTTGAGAAATAAAAGTATAGTGCATGAGATTTGAATTTTGAACCTCCTGAGTGAACTTCTAGTATTCAACATATATAGTGTATATATAGACTAATATTTGAAAAAAAGGTACTTTGTATAACTGGTGGTTCACCCTCACCCCCTCCTAGATCCACCCCTGGTTGGGGGTGGGGGTGGATTTATATAGCTGACTCTAACTAATCTGGGATTTAGGTGGAGTTAATTGATTGGGACATGAAAAATTTTTGGATGATGGAACTTGGTGGTTGGAGGGTGGTGTACATGGTGGTGGTATAGTTGAGGTGTGCTTAAACTGTAGACGGCACTACCACTGTTATTTTGAGATAAATGATAGATCTACACACATGGATATGTGCATGAGCTTGTGGCAGAGTATATTTACAGACTTCCATTGATTTTCTTGTTGCTGAAAGCAATTTTCTGTAAGGAAATACATGAGTTCTCCAGGAAAAGCCAAAATAACCGTGAATGAAGAGTTAGCACTGCCTTGCTTCCATTCCCTATCATACCTTCTTTTTCTATGTTGGCGTTGTCATTTGGTTGCCAACGGTCTAATTAGTCATAGTTTCCTTCTTCGGATGGTTGGTTTGCCTTCTCATCCAGCTTGAGATTGCCCAGACGCGCCGTTAGTTAACTGATAGAGATTCGATGTGCTTCTCAAGTGCAGCTACAATAATTGTCTGTAAACTTGTTCAATTCTGATATAGTTCCATACGATTTGTCATCCAAACGACGAGTAACATCCTAGGTGGGAAACAAAGCAACATAGTATTTCTACTAATTAACTCCTGACATGATTAAAAATACAGGAAGACACGTGGAATGGGAGCCGGACGCAAGCTGAAGTCCCACCGCAGAAGACAAAGGTGGGCTGACAAGTCGTACAAGAAGTCCCATCTTGGTAACGAATGGAAGAAGCCATTTGCTGGATCTTCCCATGCAAAAGGCATTGTGCTTGAGAAGATGTGGGTTCATCTTTACACTAACTTCTCTGCTTTATGTACATCATTAAACATGGAAAATTGTATCTAACCTGTCAAGTTGCTAATATTGTGTTTGCAGAGGTATTGAGGCTAAACAGCCAAACTCTGCTATTCGTAAATGTGCTAGGGTTCAACTCATCAAGAATGGGAAAAAGATTGCTGCTTTTGTCCCTAACGATGGTTGCTTGAACTACATCGAAGAAAATGTGAGTCTTTTGCTCTCACATACGTAGAGCGTTTTGCATTATTCTGGTGTGTACTGACTTTTTGAGTTCTTGGTTTTGCAGGATGAAGTGTTGATTGCTGGATTTGGTCGTAAGGGTCATGCCGTGGGAGATATTCCTGGTGTTCGGTTCAAGGTGGTGAAGGTTTCTGGTGTCTCTCTTCTAGCTCTTTTCAAGGAAAAGAAGGAGAAGCCAAGATCTTAGTTTACCTCCTCTCTTCTTCTTTTTCGCGAAAATACCCCTCGAGCCTGCAATGGACTTTTAGCTTGTACCTGAGTTGTTATTTTGTCAACTACTATTTAATTATACATTGTACTGGAATTTTGGTTCATTAATTTTGAGTTTGATTGTTACCTTAATGTGTCATCCAACAAAAATTTGGTCTCTAGTTGTATGTGTTCTTTTATGTTCACTTTGATACATGAATCTGGTAAATGTTATGGAAAAAGATAAAAGATATCAATTATGTCAATATGATCCTTGTGAGTTGGAGCTACAAGGGAAATATTACAGTAATTTTTTCCCTTTATTTGAAATATCCTTACTTATTAGAATGAATTTTTCATCAATTATTTTTGTGAAAGAAGGGCTTTGTCAAGATAATGGTTAAATATCTTAATAATTTAATCTCTTAAAATTCATATTGCTTCCAGACAAAACTATGCTATGATGTGTCTGATGAGTAAAAAGTACTTAAGTGGAAAATACTTGCCAAAATCCAATATTCATGACACATCAAGCAATTTACTTTCGATGCCATACCCATATCAAATTTTCTAAAAATACACTACTAGAATTTGATATGCATCTGTTGATATTTTTTAAGAGTCCGAGAAATATAGCAAGATATCCACATGCAGCAAGATATTTATTCAGCAATAGATGTAATTCAAAACATTGCATTTATCAGACATCTTGCATCTACTGAGGTTTTGACTGTGAATCTTACATAGAAAAGACATTCAAGGTTTTAACATTCATGTAAATACATAAAATCAGTACTCTGGATAGAAATATGTTCTCAAAAACCTATTTCTTAGCTCAATGCGGAAACAAAATCATGCATCACATAAGCCTTCTTCAAGTGTGCTATATACACGTGACGCTTTTGCCACCCGCGGAAACTAGCCTTGTTCTTGAAGCCTAACAATCTCTGCATCAAAGTTAATGCACAATTAGCATATCAATACATCCATTATAAGAAGCAAAACAGGTTAAAGATTCAGGTTTCCAGAAAAGTTGCACAGAGAGATGCACTTCTAAGACTATCAGTCATAATAATATCATGAGAGAAAAACTTATTTTACCTTGCAATGAAAGCATGCTTGGCTATTTCTCATAAATTGTTGTTTTCTTTATGATCAATTTGCAAGGATGGCAAATCTAAATCAGTCTTCCCACCTATATGGCCAACTCCTTCACAAAAATCAAGACAATCGCCGGAAGAATTCTTGACAGCAAAGGGCATCCTTCTAACTGCTACCTCAGGGGTATTTAGGGACAAATACGCCAATTTGTTCATTAGAGATTCAACCTTATTGCTAAATGGGGTCATGCTGACTTCTTCTACCTGACCATTTGGTTGGTCTGCTTGGTTAGCCAAGACAATTTTCTTAGCATTTGTTTTCTCAGGAGTATTCAAATCATCATTGACATCTACTCTACCTTCATCCACTGTTTGGCGCTGTGGCATTGTTTCAGGTTCCATGAAAGTTGAGTCATATTCTTTCTCAACATGATCAATCCTGGTATGTTTGAGGTCACCATTTACATTATCCTCCAGGTTCATCTCATTCATCTGGCTAGGCACGTCCAAATTATAATCAACATTGCACTGAACACCTACTCCATCTCCATCCTCTGTTTGACACTGTCTAATGTTTTCACTAATAGTAACCTCAACAGCCTCGATGTCAATATTCTCAACAGTATCCAAGTTCATTTCATTCTCCAAAACACCTTGTTTTTTACCGTTAATTGCAGCCAACCCAGCAGTCATATCATTGTTCAAAACACTTTGATTTTCACTCTCAATCACAACCAAACCATCACCTGGAACATCTTCAACTGTATCAGGTCCTTCAGCCGCAAAGTCCTTATTATTCAAAGTACTTGCTACTCTTTGGCTCTCACTCTTAATGATAACTGTATCATTGTTCATAATGACTTGGTTTTCACTCTTCATTGCAACCAAACCATCACCTGCAACATGTTCAACTGTGTCAGCCTCATCGGCCACAACTTCCTCTATTCTTTGGTGTTCACTCTTATACACATCTGTATCATTGTTTACAATGACTTGGTTTTCACTCTTAATTGCAACCGAACCATCACCTGCAACGTGTTCAACTGTGTCAGGTTCATCAGCCACAACTTCATCTATTCTTTGGTGCTCACTCTTAATCACATTTGCATCATTGTTTACAATGACTTCATTTTCACTCTTGATTGCAACCAAACTATCACATGCGACGTGTTCAACTGTGTCAGGTTCATTGGCCACAGCTTCCTCTATTCTTTGGTGTTCACTCTTAATCACATTTGTATCATTCTTCACAATGACTTCATTTTCACCCTCAATTGCAACCAAAGCATCACCTGTTACGTGTTCAACTGCTTCAGGTCCTTCTGCCAAAACTTCCTCATTGTTCAAAGTGTTTGCTATTATTTGGTTTTCACTCTTAATCTCATGTGTATCACTGTTCACAACGACTTGGTGTTCACTCTTAATTTCAACCAAACCATCATCTGCAACATGTTCAACTGTATCAGGTATTTTGGCCACAACTTCCTCATTGTTCAATATAGTTGCAACCAAACTAGCATCTGCAACATGTTCAACTGTATCAGGTCCTTCAGTCACAACTACCTCATTGTTCAATATTCTTGCTATACCTTGGTTTTCACTCTTAGTTGCAACCAAACTAGCATCTGCAACATGTTCAACTGTATCAGGTCCTTCAGCCACATCTTCCTCATTGTTCAAAGCACTTGCTGTGCCTTGTTTTTCACCCTGAGTTGTAACCGAACCAGCACTTTGGATGTGTTCAAATGGATCAGGTTCTTCAGCCAGAACATCCATATTTTTCAAAGTATTTGCTCCACTTAATTCATGATGAACTTCAAGAGATAACTCAGGAATAAGAGTAATATCACTTGGATAACCAGCGTGATTTTCTGAAACATTTGACTTGTCTAAAGAAGATAGGGGAGAGAGCCGTTTCAGAGTTTCAGGCTTTCCATTTGCCCTAAGAGGAACTCTTACACTCTTAGCTTTCATGTTTGAATTTCCTTTTGGACTACAGATGATAGCTTCAGTTTTGGGCAGTGCAGTGGCTGAACTGGATTGAGTGCCACAGTGATTATCTGAAACATTTGACTTGTCCGAGGAAGATAAAGGAGAGATTTGCTTCACAGTTTCAGGCTTTCTGTTTGCCCTAAGTGGAACTTTTACACTCTTAGCTTTAGTGTTTGAGTTTACTTTTGGGCTACAGATGGTAGCTTCAGTCTTGGACAGTGTAGTTGACGAATTGGAATGAGTACCATTAGGAGTGTAGACTGCCTTCACCTGCATAACAACGAATTTTAACATTAAAATTTGGCAGTACACCAATTCAAGAATTCCAAAGATTGTTAGAAGTAATAGTTTCATGAAGCTGTTAATCAAGGCCAAAATATGGCCTTGGCTACATGAAAGTCCTCCACTTAGTAATCATTTTTCCCAAACAAAAAAAATCAATAGATCCATGAAAAACATGAAAATAGATCCATATAAAAATTACACTAAACTGACCCTGTCAAAGTAACCCATCTTCGGGGATGGCATGCGCAATCCTGATGGTTTCATCATAGAGGCTGGACGAGAAACTGAGCCTGCTTGCTTTAAATTTTCTCTAGGTAAAGTTGTTCCCCTATTTTCGGGCTTATCTGAATTCTGATCACTTAAATGATTGTTCATGTCCAAAGTTGAGGTGTCACTATCAAATGATCTGCAGGAGCTGGTGTCAAAGCTAGTCCTTAACATGCTTGACCTTTGGTTGATGGTGGCAGAAGATGATGATGATACTGAAGACCACTCACTAATAGAACTAGCAGGTGATATGCTAGCATTGATCTTAGAAGACATCAGATAAGCTGAGACAGCAGAATTCCCAGATGGCAGTTTACTCTTCACTGCAGCTTTTGAAGGGGTTTTGAGTTTTGCACTTGCAGAAGGTTGAGCAATAAGCTTGCTATCAACCTTTCTCCTCGCTACAGGAATAACTGTCTTGTCAGATGAAGTACTTCCTGAACTATCACTTGAAGATCTTGTTGCAAGTATTTTCGTTGCAGGTGAAGATCCCACAGAAGATGGCTTCATCGACGTATTAGGTTTGGGCAACACCCTAGTAGCTTTATTTAAGGCAGATGCTTTTGGTGTCTGAGCCCCTCTAACAGAAGCTGCAATTTCCCATTTAAACTATCAAGGTCAGAAAAGATGTTTAAGAAATTGTTACAAACCATAAATAAATGATTGAAGACAGCTTTTATTCATTCTTTATTTAGAAATAAATCTAAATTAAATAAATTATTCTACCACTTACCTGTATTGATTTTCATGCTGTTATTATCTGTTTTGACTCGTGCGATATCCAAAGAAGCCCTTTTGGATGCAGAAACAGGTTGCATCTTTGTGCTAATTTTTGGAGGCTTTAGTGATGCTCCACCTGTAGTTCTACTGATAGACTGCATTAAACAACATAAAACAATGTCAGTAAAATATCAAAGTCTCTGTTCTTTTGCTATCAACCAAATGAGAGTACTCAACCTGTTGGACCAATACTTTAAAAGCCTACAGCTAGCTGACTGGGAAAAAGTGAAATTTAAAGAGGAATGATGATAGTTTCTTTAAATATAGGGAATGTCTTTTAACTGGCTATAAAAATGAAAACAAGGAGGAAAACAGCAATTCTAAACCTAAGGGAAAATACGAATATATGATGATACTGTAAGGAATGTTGTTTGAGCTGGATAATAGAAATGAAACCTCAAAGACAAACTACATGCCTGTGTAACTTGTGCCTTATCCTGGTTCAACCCTTTACCCAATCTTTGTGTTCCTGTAATTTGCTTTGGCTGGCTTTTGGGTATCCCAGCTTGTGCTCCAACGATTCTTTTTGGAGCAATTTTTGGCTTAATCTGACATTTGAGAATATAGACAATAATTGTTGAGAAGTACAGAAAAGTGACTCAAATTTTCAGATGTCATCTCTACAAAATTAAACTTACCCTATCTTTTGAAGCGAGGTCCACATTCTTTGCAGCTGTAAAAAAGGTTAATATTAGATTGGGATAACTTGCAAGAAATATGCATATCTTTATGATGACTCAAAAGAAATCTGAACCTATAGGAAGTAACCTATCACCCACCCCCATATACACATGCACCTTCCAGTCCCAGTGAGAAAACAAATGAAAAAATTTAAAACAAAAAAGACGGCATTAAGATGGATGGGAAACTAACACTGCACACATTCTTTACAATCTCTATGCTATCCTTTGAGCTGCATGACTAAATATTCAACAAACTCAGGTACTCCTGTTTTTTCAACCTCCAGGCATAATCCATTTGAAACAAATCAAACAATTAACAGTAATATATGTAACAGTTACATGAGAATAAACAAGTTTATAGTTGAAATATTTTACGTATTACATAAGTTCACACTCCAACTTGCATGGCAGCTGATTGATCTCCTTTCAAAAAGCTAAACCTAAAGCTCTCCTATACCTACTCCCTATCTCAGTAAGCTTTGTGCATCTATGCCTTTGTGGTCCTGAAAACAAAGTACTCATTTGTCCCATTAACATCCCGCCCACACATAAAGACTTCTTCCACAAATAGTACTATAGCACGCATTTGTCAGAATCATGACTATACTATTCCAGAATGGCAAGCTCATAAATGTGTCAGGGGTCTATCACTAGTGTACATTCTGTGAGATATGTGGCTCTATGAAGTGGTAGCTGGACAAAAAGCTGTTAGTTAAGGTTATCAGACCATTCAACCATAAGCATCAGTATGAGGTTGAGACAATCAGACTTCACATCAGGTCAAAGTAGATATTGTGATTGAGATGAACTCGATAAGTAGGTGGCTGATTTGGAAGAATAGATTAGGATGTATCTCAGTCACTCAGCAAGTAGGTGGCTTCTTTGGAAGAATAGATTAGGATGTACGACATCACTAGATGATCACTGACTGCTGAACAATCTGATCAAAGTCCTTTAGATGCAATGCACAACAGAGATGCATGTTGATAATTTGGCAAAAGTGAATTTCTTACTAAAATCATGCTATTGCAAAAAATTGAAGGAAGATGCATAGATGCACAATTTCATGGTTGGCATTGAAAAGATGGGGAAAGGGGGCAAGAAGGGAGAGAGAGAGTACATGATGGAAACAGGAGATTCACAAAAGTAAAGGGAAATATCACTTGTGTATTTTTTTTCTCCTTCATGCAATATGTATAACAACAGCAGTTCCTTAAACTTGACCTATTAAAAACAACTATTATACTATTAACTTACAAGAATTAACTCCATTATCTGTCTTTGCAGATACATCCCCACTAGTTGGAATGGCCACCTTCTGGATTGAGGCTCTTATATCTCCAAATAACTCTAATTCAATATGTTCTATTGCCAAGTTATCACTTTCCAACGTGGAGATCGAATCAAGTGATTGTCGCACATCCTCCTCAATTATAGGTAAAGTTTGTTTGTCACCTCCCTTAATCATGCTGGACAACTCATCAGCATCAAGAACACCTGAATATGTTGTTAGTAAACTTGAGTTTACAATACAAGATTAGATAAACAAATCCCCCTTAATAGGAACTATAGACAAAAACTACCTGCATCTGTAAGGAAAGCACTATCCCAAGCTAAACTTTTGCGTAAATTGACTTTTCCTTTTCTTCTGGCCTTCTCAGGTTCCTTTGGCTCATGCAGCTGAGGTAACTGCTCGTCATTACAAGCCATGTCCATTTCCTCTTGAATATTAGTAGCTCCTGAAAATCCCAAGATTCTAGCCTCAGTCTGATTTGCTAAACAGCATAAAAACGAAAATAATTCACACAAATGTACCATGTCGTGTATGCAGAGGTGGCTTAATACCACTGTCTAAACTCGGGTGAAAAGATAAATGAAATACAGCAGAATAAGCAAAACAAAAAGCTACTAGCTCTAATAAATTTTCATAAAAACCAAAGAGGAGGGTGAAAAAAGTCCACTCTTTAAGGCTTCATCAAGAAAGTTTAGCTACTCTAAATCTCCATCAGGAAGCAATAACGCTAGCTATATTTTCACGTTCTTTCAGTAACAGAGTTCCACAAACTAGGAAAGATCCAAATAGAGTTAAAACGAAGTAACATCCCGCAGGCATAATTATAGCAGTTCGGTATATCCCCATCTTCAGTATTGGATGTAAGGGATTCCCCTCATCCAGCTCTCTACAGAGTTATCTCCACTAGCTGCTTCAACAAAGGTCAGCATCCTTTTCCTTTTATGGTACTCCGAGAGCTCTTTAATCCATGGGCCATCAATCAAATAGGATTAAGAGAGAACTTCTTTTCCAACAATACTACTTTCAAAATCTCAGAAAAGCATGTCTTAAATCCCTCTTAAGTACTCTTCACTCCTCAGCCCCCAGCACAAGCTCAGAAGTTTACTGAACAAACATGCATGAAGCCCAAATCACTGAACTCCAAGAATATGTATATCAGCCTCAAGCTCCATATAGTCACTTTTTCTATCAGCTGATTTATTCCTTCAATTTATTTGAGGTGGTATTGATCAACCTGGAAACACCTAATATTCCACACATTCATTCAAATGAAATCACATTAATCAGCCAATGGGTGCGAGAAAACTCATTTTTTTTCAAATCTTCTACAACATCATAGTCAAGGTAAGACCTTACACCTACCTTGTACCTTGGGCCTTGGAGGTTGAGAGATTGTTTCCAATCGACCCTCGAAAATCTAATCTTTTTAGTAAATAGTTCAGTCAAAAACTAGAAACAAAGTAAACAAAATCCAGAACTGAAGAACTAAATTCATTAAAAACCCAAAAGGGTACAAGCTAATTTCCATTTTTTTACCAGATCTTGTCAGAAAGACTATCTTTTTTATTCAAAATCTATCAGAAACAGCTCCTATATCACCCAAATCAAGGCAAAGTCTGCATATATACTACCCTCCTCAAACCTCACTCGTAAAATTACACTAGGTATACTATTATCATAGCCTCAAAACTAAACAAAGAACCACAAAGAAAAAAAAATAGGTTTTTGGACAAACTTAACAACTAAAATCAACAATCACACATAAAAAAAAATTAAAAATGGAATAACAAAAACCTGAAGATGGGTATTCTTCAAGACCCCAAGAAGGAAGAGGGGAAGATGAATTTTCAATAAGATTGTCATTTTCCGATGAGAAATCAATGAGACTAAACTCATTCACTTCAAGATCCATCTTTTTTCCACTATTTTCAGTGAAACAAAAAAGTACAAATTCAAGCTAAGAACGATTGTATCTGAAAGGGTAAAGGGTTTCTCAGAAAATCAAAAAAAAGTGAGATGATAGAAATGGGAGCCGCTCAGAGCCAAAGAGGGAATTTTTTTTTTTGAATTTTGCTAAAGAAGCGGTTTTTCAAAGAATTTGGGGAAATGAAAAAAGAAAAAATTAAATTAAATATTTCGCTAGCCGTTTGGACCTAAGTAATGTTTACTCCGTTTCAATTTGTGTGACCTAATTTTTTACGTTTCACGTGACATATTTGAGATTATAGAAATAAATGAAATTTTAATATATTTGATAATATCTAATGGAGAGGGTGGTAAAAGTGTACAGAAATCTCAGGGATCTTATCTGCTCGGAAATTAGATGATCAAAGTTTACTTTGATAGATCCTCGAACATTTTGATATTTTTTTGAATTTTATATCAAATCACTAGAAATCAAATAAATTGAAATGGAAGGAATACATTTCGAAATGTCAACTTACCAGTGTGGACAATTGAAGTTTTTTTTTAATGGACTTTTGTAGATTTGTACTAGCAAAAAAAGAATAAAGTAACTAAGTATTATTTTATTATTAAGGAGAAAAAAAAAGGTTGTTTGATACACTAAGCTTTCTGTAATTATGTTGAATTAAGTGAAATATCGTACTTATAAAAAAAATGTGATATATGATTAACTTCATGATTCGAATTTAATTCAAATTTTCAACTATAATTTATCTTCTCTTTTTTATTTGAAATTTAGTTTTTTATTTCACTCATCAACTATTTATCGTTCATAGTTATCGATTGTATCGCTTGATATTTAACAATATATAATTAAGAGATTAATGTATAACGTATACACACTTATTATACTTGTTTAATATTTATTAAAAATAAATATATGATAACATAAAGTATATAATAAAATCAAATGAAATTGAATTAACAAATTTAGCTTAGTTTAACTCTTCAAAAATGTCAATTGATACGTGTTGAATTCTCCAAGATGTGTCGGATTCTATGATATGGGTGCAAGTGAAGAGTCCACGTAGCAATGACCAAGTATTCAATAACATCACACCCTTTGCTACAGAAATAAGTAACAATTAACACAGGACAATCAATTACTTTATGATCATAATTGCATTTGACATTCATAAATATGAAGAATTCGAACTGTCAAAACCAATTCATCAAATATACTGTAAGATGACTAGCTGCCAAAATATTTTATATTTCCAGAGAAGGAATATATAGATACAAAATTCTTAGTTGATCACAAATAAATGGAATATTTCCCAGTCTACTTTTCTTCTAAATAAACCATTCTAAGTAGATAAAACAGTCAGTAGTTAATTTCAGCTATGTCCAACAAAAATTCATATCAACATAGCCACCACTAAGTTCACTATTTAATCCGTACTGGGAAAATCCAGCAAAACTACTAATGAGAGAATTCATCTTACTTCAGTTTTGAACTCCTAGATGCTGCATACTTCCTTTTACGTTTTGAGGTACAAAATGATTTGCGTGACGATGGTGAATACTGTAGGCTGTAACTGATGAGTGATGGACCAAAAATACGAAATTTCCCTGACTTGCTAAAGGCAGTTTCAGCATCAGCACGTCGCTTGAAAACAACTTTGGCTCGTTTGCTCTTGTGAATGAGTTGAGTCTCAGATTCACAAAGTGGACCATACTGACTAAATATTATGTTTAGATCTGCTATGGGAGGAACTGATTCTAAATCTGAAAAGTTAAGAATAAGTGCGGTTGGGGAGTATTCGGAATTTCCATCAACAAGATCAGATAGATTTTCTCTTTCTGAATTCTCAACCAAGGGGCCTACTTCTTGTTTATTGTCCAAACTTGGCCTCAGGCCAGGAGAAGTCTCCCATTTAGCATTAGGAAAATCCTCCTCAGTTTGAACCTCTGGTTCAAATAACACTTGATCTTCAGGGTTGCATTGAATAATCCTATCAGTCCAATATGAGTCCTCAATACCTTCTATGGACAAAGTTTCAGCAGATGCTGAGTTGGATGAATTTTGTTCTATATGCTTTTCTGTCGTCTTTGTGCGGTCTCCTGACACGGTAATTACTGAGGAAGTCGAATTCCTATAATCGTAGAACAAACCAGCTTGCGACATCAAAATACTATAGGCATTCATGGGATTCCTGGCTGCTGAATAGAGCTTTGAGAGCATTTCTTTTGGAGAAGGGAACTCTTTTGGAATCAACTGTTCCCCTTCAGATTTCATGCGACCAAGTACAGAATCTTCAAAACCAATATTTCTCAACTTCTCACTATGCTCACTAGTTCTTCCGGAATTTTTGTCAATAGACTTGAGAATTCGGCTTGCAGCTTTATGAGACGATAAAGATATCTCGTTATCACTGCTTGGTGACGATTCTTTTTTCCTTCTTTTTGCCTTTGAATTACTAGACATATAATCGAATGTTAAATGTCTCTTCTCAGAAGACACAGACTTCCTCTCTCCCCCAGCTCTCTCTCTAGATTTCTTCTGATCATTTGGTATGCGTGAATTGCTCCCATACATCAAAATGGACATTGATTTTACCTTTTTAGCAGGGTGCTCATCAACCCCCAAGCAACGAGGATGCTTTGTAGAGGAAGTACCTTGGACATTAGAGTTTTCCTCTGACGTCACATCACTGCCATCTTTCTTCCCAAGCAGTTGTTCAACATCATTATCATTCTCCGACAAATCACTAAATTCTTCTATTACTGGGAGCTCATAATAACCATTCCAGCGATTAAAGGCTGCCAATTGAGCTTTTGCCAACACAAACGATAATCTGTCGATCCGGGAATGTGGAGCTGCAGCTACTGACTTGAGTGTTCTAACAAGTTCGGTAGGGTTAAATGGGGTTTCATCTGAAAAGTTGTCACTTCCAATTCTCATGCTTGATTCCACCTGGATACCAGCATCCACAAAATTCTGAGATTTCATTTTTGCTCGTGTTTCCTCCGGCAAACATGAGCAGGCCAGCCCCAGCTCAACCTGTCTAGAGACTTCATCTAGAGCACAGTTCACCGCATAAGAAAAGTCTTCTGAGTTGCTCTGCCTCTCCATCCGAGAAAAGTACAACTTAAATGGCTTAATGCTAGATGCTTCATTCCATGCAAATGTCTGGTCACCAAAATACGCTATAAGATAGCTGTTCTTTTTAAAGTATCTCATTACTTTTTTTGATGCAGCAGAAGACTCAAATATCTGCCCAGGCCACCAAGGATGGCTCCTCACCTTACCCCATACTAAATCAGACACGTAAAATTTCCCCTCCTCTTCCATTCTGTGCTTAACCCCTCGTCTTTCTAGTACGAGAGCATCAGGCCCAACATCCATCATCTTGGAATCATTAATGTTGACTTTTATACCATCAGAAACATATCCATTTGTCCCACCTAATACCTCTTGCATGTCAGCTCCTTCGATCGCATTCCCCTGTTGTGCAAGATGTGAAAATCCCCTCAGATCAACCACAAGTTCACCATCAAGCCCACGATACCCTGAAAACCCCCTTTCACCTTCAGCATCACATGAATCCATCTCCACAGCTAAACCTTCTCCAAAAACCCTAACCCCATCATCAATAACAGATTCACAAACTAAACCCTGATTATTTCGATTTTCCATTAGGGTTTCACTTCCTGATTGATCATCATCAACACTAGCTCCGAAATTTTGGTCAATATGATTCGAATTCACCAACATTGACGAAATACTAACAAATATAAAAACACATAACATCAGACGAACAAAATCAAAAAATTAAACCACAAAAAAAACGCTGTAAGCACATGATTCAACAACTATTTCAATATACAACACGTAATTATACACACAAATTATCAAAAAACGCTATAAACACATGAATCAGCAGCGATTTCAACATAAAACACATAATATACACATACATCAGAAAAAAAAGCAAAAAAACGCCGCAAGCACATGAATCAGCAGCGATTTCAATATACACCGCATATCATACACATACATCACAAAAAAAAAATAAAAAAAGGCTGTAAGCACATGAATCAGCAGCGATTTCAGTGCAGAACACGTAATTATACACATACATCAAAAAAAACATCTAAAAAATAAAAAAAAATCTGGAAGCATATGAATCTAGAGCTATTTCAAATCAAACTGAACGCATGCAGGAAAGATATATAATATTAATTAATAACATTTTACCTCTGAATATTTGATTTCTCTTTGAGCGAGAGAGATTTCCAGAGAAATTATGAGTGTTTCACTATTCCTCTTCCAATTTGCGTGAAGATATAAAGGACTGTTTGTTAGAGTTTGATTAATCAACGAAGCGACACGTGTTGGTACGGCGTCGTTTCTGTATCTACATGCAAGGGTGTGAAGTATTAATCATGAATTTTATCTCGTAGGCTTTATTTATTTAAGTCGAAAGTCAGTCGAAAATAATTTATTTGTTTCGATGAAGTAGGAATAAAATTTATATATTTTACATATTTCTTAGGCTTAATTTATAGAATTACGTTAAATATGTTGTTATTGATGATTTTTTGATTGATAGGCTTTATTAAGTTAAGAATTTATCAAAAATAAATTTTCTATTTCAATGAGATATGAATAAGATATGTGTACACCATATTCTTCTCAAATTCTACTTACGTGAAATTATACATATGTGTGAACTTTTACAAAAACTCACGGTGTCTGCTTCAATTTTTGTCCTTCATATGAGCATTATGTGATAACTTGTTCATTATGCAATAGCTCGTAAACTATACATAAAATGTAAGTCGCACTAGGCAAACTCCATGCAACGAGCTCATGATTAAGTACCAGAGGAAGGTTGGATTTAAAGTTTTTGAACTATGATGGATTATTTGGTTCATCTAGAATTATCAACACCCTGACTTGCATGTAGAGTCACGTGTCTTGTGTCGCACAATATATAAGATATCACGTATGACAGAAGTTATCATGTAGAGTAATTATGTCTCTTTGTTTAATTTTATATGAGTTGAAGCTCTTATACATATTCAAAGTTAGATCAATAACATAAATATCAGTTAAGGTCAAATAAAAAATATATTAACATATTATGATTAAATAATAAACAAGTAAAAATAAGATTATTGATCTTTTGTATATTGAAAGCTTGATGATTGTATTGTTTTACTCTTGAGACTAAAAAAAAAACAAGTTCATGATATTAGGGCCGTTTAAAATCAAATCGCAATTGATTATTCGAATTGAAAAAAATTTATTGATTTATCAATAATGAGTTATTGATTTAGCAGTTTCGGTAACGAGTTAAATTTTTTTTTGTTATTGGATTGTCGATTATCAACGGTTTTAGATTTTTTCTTAACGGGTTAACCGATAACTCGATAATAAATTAGATAATTATATTTGTACTATTTGATATATAAAATCCTTGATAGTTTCATACTTTTATCTTTTACCGTATCAAATTCTCACTTATTCTACAATTTGATAGTGTTTGATTTTGAGCAAAATGCAATTTATCAACTTAGGTATATAGTTTATTTGATTTGTCACCTTGTTTCTAAGTAATTTTCTATAAAGAATTTTTTTTGTCAAATCTTAACGGTTAAACCAATAAGCGATAAGTCAATATTTTAATGGTTCTATAACGGTTTAATACATCTACAAATCGATGACCAATAAGTCAAACTAATAAACTTCAAAATCGAATCGAACTGACTGATATGTAGCTTATCATAGTATGAAAAAAATTATAATCACCTTTTGAGTTATTTTTATAAAATATTTATTGCTTTTAAAATATATACATTAAATGTATTGCAATATGTTATGCCTGTTTTTATCCAAAAAAAAAATTAAATTATGCATTAAAAATGAATTATGGATATATTATTCTATGCACAAAAATAAAAATATTGCATGCAATCTTAATATATTATAAATATCTTAAAATATATTAGACTATTTTAATTAAAAAATTTGCACTATATATATATATTTTTTTAAATATATATATATACATTAAAATTATATAATTATAAATAATAAATATTTTTAAATATGTATAATGGTATGTATATGCACTGTGGCCTTCTCCCGCCAAAACATCGGGAACCTTTTTTCCCCTCTCGGAGAGCGTTGGACGGTCCAATCGCCACCGCCATGAGCGGAGAAATGGTGGTGAACGGGAAGATTCAACAGAAATTGACGAAGCCTATCGGTCTCGGTAAAGCACTGTCGATCTATTTCCCCGGTGTCGATTTCCATGCCGGAGATCCACAATTCCGACTCGCCTCTGAGCTTGTTCGCTTCTTCTCTGCTCCTTCCGGTGAACAATTCGTTTCTCAGGTGAGCTCTCGAAGATACGCTACAATTACTTACTTTGGAGAGTCGAATGATTTTACAGTTGTAAACACATCCAAAGTATCTGTTTACTACCAAATGTGTGAGTTTACTACTTGAAATATCACTATCCTTTGGGTAGAATAATAAAACAATTGATAATTAGAAGTATTTTTTTTTAGTTTCGCACATGAACTATTAAATGTTGAGTTTACTAGAATTATGTCATATTTGGGTAGGAAAAAGATAACAATTGATAGTTGAGAGATGTTTTAATAAATAGTTGGTTATAGTCCATATAATAAACTCTCATACCTGATAATTCAGGTGCGAAACTCACAAAACTGTGATAACAATTGATAGCTGAGATATGTTTTAATAAATAGTTGGTTATAGTTCATATAATAAACTCTCGTATCTGATAATTTAGGTATGAAACTCACAAAACTATGATACTTTAGGTGTTTATATGACTTGTTTTGGTTCAAACAATTGGGAAATGGCTGTCTGAATTTACCAGGAAACTCAGATGAGTTGACTGTTGTACTCCATACACCAAGTATTTTCTCTTTGTGTAGTGTTTTTGACTCAGGTAACTTGTTTTCTGCATTTAATGTTTTTGTATGGTGAACTTGGATGATTGGACTCTGTATCTGTTACTGTGAACAAAGGCAAAGTTCATACTAGTAGTAAAAGGAAAATTGCTGATTTATTGATTTTTTTCATGCAATATTTCTTCTTCTAAGCTATTTTTACTTGCTGGATAACATTAGCTAGTAGTAACTGAAATGAAGGTCAAAGACTGATTTTGAAGTATCATGGTATCATGGGTTGGCCATTGATTCGGATTTTTTTTCACTTTATTTGGAATTTCTGGAGTTGGAGTTGAAGATGGAGTTGTGTTTGGTTATACGTCTTGCAAGGAATATTTGTAGTAATGTTCATACTTGAATGTACTTAAATATAATTTCAAAAGTGAAAAGTAAGTTGGAAAACAAGTTATAAGTTGTTTTCCGAATTTAAAATACAACTTCAAGTTAGATTTGAAATTTTCATGGCCAAAAAAATAATTTTCAAATAAAGTGTGTTTTTATGGCAAGACGGGTCCTAAGTCTAGGTGAACAAAGGTGGATCCACAATTTTGAAATTTATGGGTTCTTACGATGATATCGAATTAATAATTACAATAATAACTGGATTCTAAGTCAAGTACTAATTGATATTTAGTAGATTTCTTAATCCATATACAGGGTCTAGGCAAAAGCTATTGGTTCCCGTAAACCCCTTCTTTGCACTCCAAAACCACCATTGTTGGTGAAGGATGATGATGCCGACATACTGCTTGTCATTTACTTTCAAGGTCCAAAAAGTTTGTGCATAGGACTCTTTTGCTATTTCAAAAAGTTGGTCTACCTCTAATCTTTTATATCGTCTTTTGGAGGGATTTCTTACTCTGTTTGATGTTTTTTGTCTGAAGTATTCAAATGGAAAACTTTACCCATTGTAGTCTATATCTGTCAATTATGGCATATTGCAGTACTAATAGCAAAGGGAAATGGTGATTTGCTGATATAATGTAATATTTTAGTGTTCAAGCATGTTTCATTTGCTGGAAAATTATGCTCACTTGAATTGCAAGTTAACGGTTGAAGAGTGACACTGAATTATTAAGTCTAGGTGAAGGAGGTTGATGGTACGTTCTTATTGCCACTGGACTTTCAGCAATTCCGAAAACTTTGTGAGATCCAAGATTTTTATGCAATTTTAGAGAATAAATCTAAAGATGCGCTATTGTGTATGAGTGCTGCATTACACAAGGTAATACATTTACAATTATGAAATTCAATTTTTTTCCACATATTTATATTATTTTATCTTAATTGTATTGTTTTATTCCTGATGCTAGCAGATTTACTTTATGAAATTGGGGGATGAAAGTTTCGATGATTTTGTGAAGATAAATATTCGTCTCCACAACTATCCTGAATCAATGATTGCATTGAAGAACCTAAAAGCTGCTTATATTGGTAAAATTGATATTCAACTTTACATTTGCACTATGGATCAATTAGTTCAATGCTGCTTAGAGTCTTAATATGCTCTTTTCACATGATAGATAGGCTTGTCTCTGTACGTGGTACAGTGGTAAAAGTCAGCACAGTCAAGCCTCTGGTGATGCAAATGAGTTTTGCCTGTACCAAGTGCGGAACCAGTATTACTCGTGACTTTGCCGATGGAAAATTTTCACCTCCACCAGTATGTGAATTGCATGGTTGTAAATGTAGGACATTTAATCCCATAAGATCTACAGCTCGAATTATAGACTTTCAGAAAATAAGGTAAATTCCTCTCTTTGCTTTCGTTTGATGTCTGTACTTCAACATCTTTATATATCATGCTATTCGGATAAAAATATAACCGAGTATTGCATTTCTATTATTCTATTTTTCTTCTTCTCCCCTCTCTGTTTTATTGTTCATTTCTTATCTTATACATTATCTATGTTCTTCTAGAATTCAGGAGCTGCTGAAATCTGAACACCATGAAGAGGGACGGGTACCTCGAACTGTTGAATGTGAATTAACTGAAGATCTTGTGGATGCATGCATCCCAGGAGATGTTGTGATTGTCACGGGTATTATTAGGGTGATTAACAATTACATGGATATTGGAGGAGGTAAATGATTTTATAGAGGATGCAACATAGATGTGTTTGGATAGCACAAATGTCTTTCCTCCACCTAAAAAACAAATTAAGATACTTATCCTGTTTCTTGTGAGCCTTTTCCCATTTTCAACAAACAAATCTGAATGTTTTTCCCTAACAATAGTCTCATACTTACGAGTGTAGATTGCAGCATCTAACGAGCATATCTTTTGATCCTCCTAAATGTTTCCTTCCATTCCATTTCTTGCCCGAGATGAGGATACATATATATGTTATATATGTCACGTGTGTGTGTATACTTAGAGAGAAGTGTGTACATCCATGATATAGCTCTTGAGAAATGAAAGCAGACTTCGTTTAAGAGCCTTAAAAATAAGTTTGTTTCTGTCTTAACGTAGCAAAAAGTGCGTTACACCTGATTTTATCCATTAAATTAGTTTATATATGCGAATATCTGACATAACCTTCTTTTATTGGACTGTAACTTATGGTTCCCTGTTAAAATTAAATATATAAAGGAGAAATTTAGGAGAAAGTTGATGAAGTGTGCTGACTGTTGTTTTTCATGCACGAGTCCAAAATTTATTCAAAAATATAAATTTTTGAGTCACGTGCTTCAAAGTAATGCTCCTGACTGATATGAAATAAGCATCATATTCAGTTAGAGGCCTTACAGCTGATGTAGACTAGTAATATCATCAATGATATTGAATCTTGTAGCTTATTCTTGTTATTGTTTGAAGTCTTAAACATTTTAACAGTCTTCAATCTAAAGGCAGTATCTTCTTACTTGTTCTTATATTTTATTTTGGATATATATTATTAAGTACCACTGCTTTTTGCACAGAGCGGTGAGCAACAAATGATAATGCATTGTCTGCAATTTCTAATAATGCATTAAGTATGAATGATTCTTCTCCATGTTTGCTCCAAACCTTGAATGGATGACATCTAAACTTTAAAGCAAATGATGATCCAATGACCACACAAAGTCTCGAGCTATCCTTCTTGTTAATAAGCTATTATTTAGGAAAAGAAGGTTAATGTCATAATATACTTGTCCATTCGGAATGCATATTAATTAGATCAAGTAACTTATGAGCACAGCTATTTTGCCTTTTACCTGAACTGATATCTGAGAGAGAAAAATCATTATATCAATCTTTCTGCTGCACTGGGGAAAAATATAGGCCAGTGACATTGATAATGTTGTAGATGCTGTTGATTTGCTGCTATATACTTCAATTTTAGTTATGTATGTCAGAAGTTAACTGTATGCGAACCTTGGTAAATGCAGGAAAGTCAAAAGGCAAGAATCAAGGACTTTATTATTTGTACCTAGAAGTAGTTTCTATTACGAACTCGAAGTCTCAGTCAACTCCTGAGGGTTCACAAGATAACTCTAATGGTAGAGCTACAGAGTTATTTGATTTATATTCATTCTCCCCAAAGGATTTGGAGTTTATTGTTAAGTTTTCTGAAGAACATGGTTCCGATGTCTTCCGACAAATACTTCAATCTGTTTGCCCCTCGATCTATGGTCACGAGCTTGTTAAAGGTATACGTAATCATTGGGATGAGTTCTATTATTATTTTTTCCGTAAGTTATCATTCCTTAAATTATTGATGTGCACCCTGCTGCATGGTGATGAACAAGAGCTAACCTGCTTGCATTGGAACATATATCAAATGAACAGTCTTAAAAGATGAGTTGTGTTCTTCATATCCAATCCTCTTGCTGGATGTTTGACTTCTCTTTATATCTCACTTTCACAGCATAGAGTAAGCCTTCGGGTTATCACTGTTTGAATGTGGACACAGGTTTAATGCCCTCCAGTCTCAATTCCATTTCACTTGGTGATGTGTACCTTTACTGCAAATAGACATAGACTAGATTCACATCTTAGTGGCTCATGACTATTTTCTCCTGGGAGCTCTGTTTAATTATTGATCTTCAATTCATAGAGGTTCAAAGAGTTGACTTCTATTTCCGGTCAAAGATTTCTTTTATAGAAAGGCAGAGTCTTTGATGTCAAATATTCAGGAGGTGATCCTTAAGAAAGCTGAGAGAAAAAAATGTCTCATGGTTGCTAGCTCATATGTTTTACATTTTGCATTATTGTAGTGTCAAACTAGAGAATCATGAACTTCTCAAAGCTCTGATAAGGATGAACAAGCTCAATAAACTGACCTGGGAAGAGAAGCCATCAAATGCAAACAATTTAATTTTTATATAGTTAGAGAACGCCTAAGCTGAACAGCAATAGATGTATTTTCAAACTCTGTTATCCTAGCAGTTTAAATAGTATCCTCTTGCTCCGAAAACTTGCCCACTTGGACCTCAAAATCAAGCAAATAGAACTAGTGCTTGTTTTCCTATTTGGATGTATCAAAATGCAATAAAGAAATACCATCCAATACCATTGCATAATATATAATGGACCCTATCTAAGTGTACTGCATAAAAAGGTCTAAGAAATACAAAATAACTAAAGGCGGTAAAATAAGCCATTTCACAATTTACTGCATGTGTCCCCTGGTAATGTCGATGAATTATTATGTAATAAATTTATATCACTATACTAATGTATGAGAAGACAGCAGATTGTGATGTGTTGTGTATTGAAATCTTGTACTTGAGTCGGAGTGCTATTTCATACCTTACAACAGAAGGGAAGTTTTTTCAACTCGTAAGAAAAGGGTTGGACCTTGTCTCTCTTGCATCTTCTTGATGCCTTTTACCACAATCACTTCATTAAAAAGGGTTGTACCTTGTCATTTGGGATCTTTTTGGATGTCCTAAACCAGTTGATGACGGAGCCCTGCTTGGTCAACTGCCATCATACTATGATCAACTCTTGAAATTGTCAACATAATGGAGTGATTCATATCTGAGGGTCTTTCCCTTCTTCAGAATTGCTCTCTAGTTAGGCATGCAAACATATCCGATTTTTGTACTCTTTACTTTCTTTATTCACTTGTTATCTTTTTCTTTCCTTTCCTACTTCTTAAGTGTTTACCTGGCTTGCTTATGCATCTTGAAACTCTTGCATTACAGCATTACTGTACCTTGTGTTTTCATATGTTAATTATTGGTACGTGATTCTTGGAAAAAGGACACATACAATTGAAACACTATCACATTTCTTCCTTTGTTTTGTTTACATTGTGTTTGGTGGAATTTGTTTTGCTTCCATGAGCTGTTTGAAGTGGTCATGCTACTGGTGCATAGATAGCTTGATCCTCTTTCCTCTTTTTATTGTGTAGCGGGAATTACACTAGCTTTATTTGGTGGTGTACGGAAGCATTCCATGGATCAGAATAAGGTTCCTGTGAGAGGAGATATACACATAATAATTGTCGGTATGTGAGTATCTACCTTGTCTTCTTTTGGTCCTGCTGGAAATAAGTTTGGGAAAGTGGTTTAGCTTATAAGTTGGCATTTTTCTTGAGCTAAAATATATATTCAGAAGTCAGCTATATCCGTTTAAGTGAAAATGTCACATAGTTGTACAAGCTAATTTGATTAGAGCTGGTTTCTACATTATTAGGTGATCCTGGATTGGGTAAAAGTCAACTACTTCAAGCAGCAGCTTCCATTTCTCCCCGTGGCATATATATTTGTGGTAATGCAACAACTAATGCTGGCCTTACTGTTGCTGTTGTCAAGGATCCTTTGACTGGTGACTATGCGTTTGAAGCAGGTAATGGTCTCTTTTTCTTTTAGTGCAGGAATACTACAATTTGGAAATCCACCCAATCAATTGTATCTTTTTGCAGAAGGTTATATTTAAAGCAATGTATTTTTAAAGAGAAAACATAGGGAAACTAAAATGAATATTTGGTGTATCACAATTTTATGAGAATTCTCATTTATTTATTTCCTGAGGAGGAGGGTGTGTCTAGTAAAAAGAACTTGAACTTATTATAGTTCCTTGTAATCAAACAAATGCTATTATATTGGTTCCTAGTTTGTATGGTTTGTAGTGTCCTTTCTCACCTTCTGGAGAGAGGAAAAATCAGGAATTACTGAATTACCTGTAAATTTGTCTCGCTATGTTTTTTAAAAGTTTATATCCCTTTTTTAAGTTTAAGAGAAATTACCCCTGTAGTCATTTTTTATAGTAATCATCTAGGTCCCAAAATGCTTAATTATATTGTTTTTGTTGCTTTTTTGGCATGGTTAGGTGCTATGGTTCTTGCAGATCGTGGATTATGTTGCATTGACGAGTTTGACAAAATGTCTGCTGAATATCAGGTCTTTTTAGTTAAATGGATTATTACTGTCAACTGGTACTTCACACTTAGGATCAGGACATAATTATTTTTCCCGTGACTTTAGGCCCTATTGGAAGCTATGGAACAACAGTGCGTCTCTGTTGCAAAGGCAGGACTTGTTGCAAGTTTGTCAGCACGAACATCTGTTTTAGCAGCAGCAAACCCTGTTGGTGGCCACTACAAGTATTATGAAAAACTTCCATATTTTTATTCAAATGTTATGGATGATTGGTTGAGTGATAATTGATGTCTTTAGATCCCTTTTTCAGTTATGTAAGCAAAGAAAGCAGCCAAGCACTAGATAATGCTGACCTTACAAAAGAGGAGGAATCCCCACATACAACAAGTCATGCTATCCTTCTTATATACATTTCTTAGGTTACACTAGAGAGATACCAAACATGAACACTTACGTTTTAACATATCTCAATAAGCAATAACATCTCTATTCTCTGTTTCCTTCCTTTCCATAGTCACATGCTAGAATTCTCCACATCTCAGTTCTTTTATCATTTGCTGTAGCCCATTCAGCTGCTTGAGAGCTCCTTAACAGACAATGGCATCCCCCATTTTATCCCAAAAATGCTAAGAATAGGAGTTCCAAAGTTGTCTAGCTAAAGAACTATGCATAAACAGATGACTTCTGTCCTCCGCCTTCTCACTAGACAAAGCGTTTACTCTTTTCTGCAAACATATCTGAGTAAGGCATGCATCGTCGTCTAGCACCCAACAGAAACAAGCTATGTCTCAGGGAACTTTTGATCTCCGTATCTTTTCTAGAGCCATGACGGGAATCTGCAAACACGAGTGATTAGCTTCCCATAACACAACTTCAGAATAGTTTTCCCTGCTATGTGCACTCAATAACTGATGTTTTTAGATTACAAAGCTCATTATTGTGCTGAAGTGCACACCATGCTCTTCATAATTTTGCATATTTGGTTAGTTGCTAGTTTACTGCTTATTTTTGGGCCTATTCAACCTCTTATATCTATTTCCTTTTCAAGTGCCATGAAATCAAGATGTGCTTATCGGTAAAGGTGTAATTAGCAGTTTAATGTACAATGTAGAGAAAAGAAAACAAAAGTGATAAAATTGGTAGCTCGAGTATTTTTTGGTGCCTATGGACAGAAAGGGACCGTAGGTGTTTTTATGGAATTTCAACTCCTAACCAGTCATTCTAAGCTAAATGTTTGTTCAGTCTATTTTGTTGGTCCAACCAGTCATATGTGCATAGTTGTACTGCTTTCTTAGATTTTGTTAGCTCTTTAACTCTAGACTATCCATAGTCATGTCAAGTCTTCTCTGGCTTTTTTGATTTTTTGGCTGGCTCATGTAATGGAGTTAGTGTGTCTACTTTTGTACTCTTTGCATCTTCTTGATGCCGGTAATGAAACAACTTACTTCATAAAAAAAGTAGCTTTATGCACAACACAGGAGATAGAATACAAAGCAAAAAGGAGCAGCAGCATGATTAGTAGCTTGATGCACAACATTGGAGATAGAATACAAAGCAAGAAAGAGTAGTGGCATGATTGGCAGCTTGATGTATAACAACTGATAATAGAAAACAAAGCAATAGAATTGAGCAGGGGCAAAACTAGGCTTATGGAATAGATGGTGGAGAGGAAGAGAGAGAAGATGGGTAACAAAGAATAATGGAAGCTAGGTAAAGAGAAAAGGAGGGGAAAAAGTGGAAGAGGTGGCTGCAGATGGCATGGTAATAGAGGGGGAATAAGATACTAGAAGAAGAAAAGTAAGAGAAAAAAGGAGCTGTAGGGTGGACTGGTGGGTTAGAACTCAGAAGTGTAACACACAGAAGAAAGAGAAGAAAGAAGATAGAAACAAAAAAGAGGAGAAAGAAGGAATGAGAAGAATCTATGTCATATAATTGTGTAAATTTAGATCATGAGAATACTTGCATTATCATATTGGTCTTATAAAAGCTATTAATCTGTGGTGGTAACGTGTTAAAAACTTCTTGCAGCCGCGCAAAAACTGTGAACGAGAACTTGAAGATGAATGGTGCTTTGCTTTCACGATTTGATTTGGTGTTCATATTACTTGATAAACCTGATGAAGTTCTGGACAAGCGACTCTCTGAGCACATTATGTCAGTAAGTGTCCACACTATTTCTGGAAATGTTAGTTTAAATTGGAAATGATTAATTTGGTAAGAAATATCAAACTGTCAACACTGCTCCTTGAATCCTTGTTTAAAATATGGATACAATTCTTGTTGCAGTAAATAGTTCTTTTTTGACAACATCAGATGTATGTAATCAATTTCTTTAACATTTTCTGCTTGATTAGTATGAAACACAATCAAAATTCACTCTTAGATGGAGATAGCTCGTTAATGCTATCCTTGCTTTATTTGTGGTAAGATTAGGTGATCATTGGAAAAAGGAAAAAGAAAAAAAAGATTAGGTGATTATTGGCCAACAAAAATGATCCTGTCACTTGCCCTGCTGCTTTTAGCATCATTTTCTTGAGCTTCTTCAAGGAAAAGGTCTTTTTCTTTCATGCATATCGACATGTGATACAACTTGGTTGAAATTTATCAGTTGATGCAGTTATATGGTTGTCATTTAGAGTTTATTCATGTGAAAAATCGCATGATTTAAAGCTTTTCCTTGCCAGCTTCATGCAAAGAGTGTAGAGCAGCCACCAGTCGCAAAAAGGCTATGTACAGGTTTGCCCTCTGACAACCGTTATCTCAGCGGAAAATATTTTTATAAAAATTGCTCTTAATTTTTCTTTGCAGCCTTGCTGGATGTTGGAGAAATTGACATGAATACAAAGCAGGGTTCTTTAGTTGCAAGGCTGAGACTTGACCCTAAGAAAGACAGTGGTTTTGTTCCATTGCCTGCCCCTCTTTTGCGTAAATACATTGCTTATGCAAGAACTTATATATTTCCTAGGTTGGCAAATGTGCTTTCTCTTATGTTTGAAAACTTTTGCTACTCTTTAAAATGTTTATTTATCTTCGTGTCATTTGGTACAAGGATGACAAAACCAGCAGCAGACATCTTGCAGAAGTTTTACTTGAAGTTGAGGGATCATAATACGTCTGGCGATGGTACACCAATAACAGCAAGACAATTAGAGAGCTTGGTAAGGTTGGCCGGAGCTCGAGCTAGAGTCGATCTAAGAGAAGAGATAACTGAGCAAGATGCCCTGGTAAATTGATTGTCTCCATAGTTGCTCATTTCTAGTACAGTTTGTAAATAATCTTTCCAAAATCGTCAAGACTTGCTATAATCTTGATCATCAATTTGCTCTGTTATGATGCCCTCAGATCATGTATTCTCATTTTTCAGGATGTTGTGGAAATAATGAAAGAATCATTATACGATAAGTATGTTGACGAGCATGGATTTGTGGATTTTGGACGGAGTGGGGGAATGAGTCAGCAGAAAGAAGCAAAGCGGTTCTTGAGTGCCTTGCATAAGCAGTCAGAATTGCAGCAAAAGGACTGCTTTTCAATTTCTGTAGACCATCTTTCTCATCATTGTATATTTTATGGCACAATTACAAATGCAAGAATGGGAAAAATCCTGATAACAGTATTTGTTTTTTCAGGAAATATATAGTCTGGCAGATCGGATTGCATTAAGGGTTCCAGATGTCGACACATTCGTGGATAATCTGAATAGTGTAGGTTATTTACTAAAGAAGGGTCCCAAGACATACCAGGTATTGTGATCTCTGGCTTTTATACTTACATGATAACCAATTTGCACTGAGAATCAAGTTTCTACGGTTTGGAGTTTCTTCTTTGGCCATACTTTTTCCTAAATGTGCACGTTATAATATACCTTTACTATCATCGTCCTCCAACGGAACACTGGAACTCAATTGACTCCTTGCCTCTTTAGCTATCAATCTCTTGTCATTACTGATGTGAAAATATAACTTTTTGTATCAAATATCGCGTTTCCCCCACCGTTCAAAGTTTTTCTTTAAGTGACATCTTGAATCATTTTAATGCAGGTGCTATCATCATCTTACTCGCAAACATCAAGGTCAAGAGGATAATCAAACAACACTAAGGCCAT
Organism: Solanum aculeatissimum; assembly: GCA_038996855.1. NCBI lineage: Eukaryota > Viridiplantae > Streptophyta > Magnoliopsida > Solanales > Solanaceae > Solanum > Solanum aculeatissimum. The sequence goes on along the minus strand of JBCEWC010000001.1, from coordinate 135,641 downwards.
AAGTAAATCATTTATCGTTTCGTTTGTTTTCCAGAAGTTGTATGTGATTATACACTATTTTGTGGAAAGAGAGTCGTGTCATTTTGACTTAATGTATCATAAACTTAAAATTCTGAATCCACCTTGACTTCTAGTCCCAGGGAAAGAAAGTAAAGCATTATCTAACCCATTAAACATGAATCAAACATGAAAAGGTTCTGTAATTGGACCTTTTGTAATTGTATACACCTTATGAACTTTGGTGGAACATAGAAGTATAATTGCTATTGATCATAGATAGAATACACATTGTGGTATATTCAGCTGAATAACATATCAAACTTTCAAGTCTACATTCAAGTATAATATCTATGTTTTTATAACCTGATCAATTCCATCTTCAATTACTCAGATCTGTATTCCTCGTCGATTACTGAATCAAGGCGCCACTCACTTCCATAATAGGAGTTGGGCAATCCCAACCAGAACTTGAATGCTTCAGCTGCTCGTTTTCGCTCCTGTCTCCTGTCCTGTCTAGCTCTCGACGCATGCTTGCTGGTAAACATTCTTGAATGCATCTCAACATAGATCCTAGTAAACTTGGTCTTATTTGGTGGTATCCCGTGTTGTTCCATGCAAGCAACGATCTCCAAAGCTTTCCTGAAGAAAGCCGCCCTGACACATATGTCTGCCAAAGCATCCAACAGTCCTTCATCAGGTTCCAATGGTGGGGCGCCTGAAGAAGGATTAGACTCGTCTCCATTTCCCATTCCGCACCTCTGTTTTATCTCATTCCAAAGCAAGAGTGCTTCTCCTGGCTTCCTAGCCAAAGCAATTCCATTTGCAAGACTGCCATAAGTGGCCACATTCGGGTAGAATCTGTTTTCTTTCATCCTTTCGATCACACTTTTTGCTTCCTCAACCTTTCCCAGCTTAGAGTATGCATCTACCAACATATTCCAAGCAACCAAATCAACCTTCACTCGAGGGTCTTTAAGCATCTCGTCAAACACCTTATTAGCTAGCTTAGCCTGACCAGATGAGGCAAAAGCTTTCATCAAAGTGGTGTAACTTACTTTGGTCGGAGCAATACCCCTCGCTCGCATCTCATTGAAGTAAGAAAGAGCTCCTGCACTGTCATCTACCAATATACACCCATCAATGATTGTGTTATAGGAAACTACATCAGGCTCTATTCCAGTATCAATCATTTCCTTAATCAGCTCTTCTGCCCTGTCAATATGTAGCTGCTGGCAATATCCTTTGATCAAAACATTGTAAGTTATTCTATTAGCAGGCACACCAATCCTGACCATCTCGGCCAACACCTCCCGTGCCCTATCCATTAAACCTTGCTTCACAAATGCAGAAATAACCGTCGTGTAAGTGACATGGTCTGGATGGCTCTCACTATCTCCTAGATGTTTCATTGCCTCTAACATCCTCACCATATCTGTAACACGGCCTGCATTCATATAACCTTTCATTAAAGTCGTATACATCCTAGAATTCGGTTCAAACACTCTAGACAACTCCGGTGGCTCATTATCTCTCCAATTAACAGAATTCGGGAGCAACTTGTCAAACACATCATCACTATCATTCAAACACACATCTTCCACATTACTCTCTCTTAGAATCTTACACAAATCCCTCCTCCCTTCCCTCATTGCCTGAATCACTTTTTCAGCAGTAACCAAATCACCAAAACCAACATAAGCAGCAACAATGGACTGAAACGTTGACATACACAATGGAATTCCTTTCTCAATTATCCTTTCCAATACGAAAACAAGCAAATCCTTCCTATCACCTCTTGCACAAAGCTTAATCATTACATTATAAGTCAAAACATCAGGCTCACAATCAAACTCACTCATTTCATCAAACAACTCCAAGAACCTATTTTTATCACCAAGATTAGCACAAGCATTCAACACAGCATTATACGCGGCTGTATCAGGCCGCGAATGCTTAACCAAATCAATATTAGACAACCTACGAACCCTTTTAGTAACAGCACCAAATAGCCTCAAAGCCTCATTTGGACCATCATCACCAGAGGATGCAAGACGACTAACAACAGAACTCCAAGCTTTAACATGAGGAAGATAACCAGATTTCAACATTGACTTAATAATAGAAGCAGCATAAAGTACATGTCCACCTTTAGCTGCAGCACTAGCAAGAAGTCCGAGTGAATTCGCGTCGAGGCGGTGGAGCTGCCGTTCATGGCGGAGGCGTTGGATGATTGACTGAGCACGACGGAGGCTGACAGTGGAATTTTGGTAAGATAATTGAGAAACTAAACGGCTAAGACAAGTGGGGTTTGGGAGTTGTTGATCAAGATTCTTGGTGTAGTACAACCAAGCTTCATCAGTCTTTCTCTGCTGTAAAAGGGTCAGAAGGGTATTGTCAGGGGGGCCTGAAATTGAGTTCTTGGAGGTGATTAAGGAAGTGGGGTTGGAGGAATTGGAGGTGGGTTGAGGTTGAAATGAGCTATTGATGGCTTTACAAGTGATGGTGGAAGAGGAGAAGGAGTTAAAGATGAGATTTTGGGAGAAGGGAAATGGTGAAGTGGTGGAGGGGGGTGAAGGAGGGGTGGGGGGTAGTAGAGTTGTCATGAATTCTTCTGGTACATTTGGAGAAGAAGAGAAAGGGAAGGGAGAAGTTGTTTCGAATGGTGATAAGGTGTGTGTATTTTGGGGGGTTAAGGGGTTTTGGGTGGAGAAGGGATGAACTACGTAATGGTGTTTAGTGGGTGGCTCTTGTACTTTCCCTCTTATTCTTCGTTTTTTCTCCTTTTTTTCGCGCGGTGTCTTGTGTCTATATTAGAGCCTTGATTAATTTCAGATTGTGTACTGCAAAATCTATTATGGAGATGCCACTCTCAACATGATTTTCTCTATACTCACAACTCTTGTACTTTCCTTCTTCTTGATTCATTTTTAGGGTATAAAAGTGTCTAGATGATTATTTTATAAGTTGAAGTGTTCAATTGGTACAAAAAAAAATGAATTGCACATACACAAAGTTGATATATTTACTAGTCAATTGAGGTCAAATTTAAGTGACATTTCTAATTAGCATTGAATATCCACCAAATATAATGAGACAAGTTAAAGTGGTTAGTTATCGAATGAGATAAAATTAACATGTGCATTTTTAGAATTGAGTTACTACATAAGGTCAAGTTTTAATAGTTTGTCTATGCATTATATTTTTCTTTTAATAAAGAATTCTAGGAGAATGGGATATTTGCTTCTTTTTTTTTTTTTGGTGGAGCGTGGATGGAAGGTGCCACCTACTTGGAGCATGTGATTAAGACATTTTTTTTTGGATTATTAAGATGGACCAGTTGAGAGCGTGGTTGATATCAACACTCATTTGTTTGTTTAATTAATTACTCTTTTCGTTCTAAATTGGTTGAATTTTTGAGATTTTTTTTAATATTCAAAATATTTGGATTGTTCAGAGTTTAAAGTGAATATTTGAAATTTTTTTTATATCTGTCATTTCATTTATTGAACTTATATATTTTCTAAGAGATAAATTACACTATATTTATAATTTTATAAAGGACAATAATGAAAAGTATAATATAAATTTTATCTTTGAATATTTTTCTTAATATATATAGATTATCTCATAGATTCAATTAAAAATTGGAGCGAGGGAGTTATATTCCCTTCCTCTTGTGTGGCAATCATTATTGGGTGATTCTTGTAACCCCCACCCCCACCCACCCTCAAACCCCCCATTATTCTTGATTTCCTTTTTTTCTTGTAAAATTTGGTGTGTGGATGGATGGTGCTTTCCATTTGAAGTATATCTAGATTAAGACACTTTTTGGACTATTAAGATGAAAGTAAACAAGAGTGTCCCTAACATAATAAAATATGAAAAGTGACATTTTTTTAAAATAAACTAAAAATAAAACATGAATCAATATATAAAAAGTATATTTTTCTAATTTTATCTGTTTTAAAACTCATAGCAAACTATATTTTTATCACATCGAGATATCATATAAAAGAATTTTTTTTTTTATCCTTTATCTATTAAGAGTAGGTTTATTTTGGCCTTCAAATATAATTCCTTCGTCTCATTTTATGTGAAAATATTTGAATGAGTTGAGATCAAGAAGAGAAATGAAATGAAACCAAACAAAAGAAGACAAATCATAATAAGCAAGTTTCATCTTTCCATCAAACTGACCTTAAAAAGAAATATAGGTGTCCACAACTGTTTTACTGTCTGTACATAGTTTATATGCACCAACAACTAACTAAAACAAAGCTTAAAACTCCCAGAGAACTTTTCACTGTATAATTCCCCTTAAAGAACTGGACTATCTACTTATTATTATACTACTAATAAACCATTGATGTCTGCACAACCACCAAGTTTTGTCAGTGCAGCAGCAGTAAGCCCCCTCCTTCAACTCCACAAACCACCCGCTGCCACGACCTTCCTAAGTCACGAATGTATGCTGCTGCTGCCACCTACTTTGAACTATGCTATTCACAAGCTATGTACCTGATTGACCAAGCCAGGGAACAACCTATGAAAGATGGAATGAGCCTTGTCCTTCTGTTATGGCATATAACAGCTTCTCCTTCATTTTCTCCTGCAAAAATTGACGGGGAAAAAAGATTTTTTTTGTTAAATAATAAAGGAAAGAGACCTCACACAAGGGAGTGAAAGAGAAAGAAGATGACTTTTGAAGAGTAAGGTGGTAGCTTGAGATAATTGGCACAAGTCATCACACTAGGCAGGTCAGCATCGACCCAAACACTGCAACTCTGCGACAAACCAAAACAGCTCGACATTAGAGCAGGAAGTAACATAATAACGTGAACATCTTTTTGTTTCGCCTATTATGCACTCAGGAAATCTATTGGAAGTACCTTCCGAACAATTGTTAACATTGGGCTAAGAGATGCCAGACCCCCTGGAGGCAGTCTAGGTGCACCAGTCACAAACTGCAGGAATGCTCTCTGTTGCTTACTGTCAAACTCCTTCATAATTTCAAGTAACTACAAATTTGCAGGAAGTCAATTATCATTAGTAGCAATTGGTTCCATTAAAGAATAAAAAATCTAAGAAGATAGGAATGTACGAACATTTACAACTGGAGGACTATTGGCAGTGTACCCGTGGTCAAACTTGATGTGATCCAAAAGCTCATTGGACTGCCCAAAACAACAATAATCAGTTAAACAAAACAGGAGATCAATCTTTAAGTTATATCCATCAGCTGCTCAGAAAACACAACTTACATTCCAAAATCCACTCTCTCCGCACAATAGTCGCTCTAATTCATCTTCTGTGAAAACCTGAAGATGTCTGATGGGGAAAACCTGAGGAATCAACAACAACATTGAAGACAATTGCTATGGGCTTTTAGAAAAGGTGAAGACAGAATAAATGAGTAACCTGCAAACCGTGTTTAGAATACCAACTAAATCTTATGGCAATATAAACTGATTATTTAATTTGACGAAGTAGAGCTCCAAAATTCTGCCATTTTTATAAGAAGTAACAATGGCATAATTCTTCAAATAAAGATGTTATTACATATTGGGATCACCAATTTGACTGTGTTGTTAGTGTTCATGTACCGGATGAAAATTATCTCAAACGACTAGCAAATCTTGTGGCGTGATGAAAACCTACATGAGCTCTCTTACAAATTTCTAGAGTTACTTCTTCCAGGGAGTAATTTAATTCTGTGCATTCAATTGTCAATTGAATAGAACGTCAATCAGACAGAAATAGAAGTTGATTATGACCTGAAACTTATGAAAACTATAGTTGAACTATAACTTCAATCGTTTATACTAAAAGACGGATGGAGACAGACCTGATCAAAGCCTGACTTGAATGCTTCAATTTGTCTTGAAATTCCAGAATGTATATTAGCATCCACAACAAGTAAAACATATTCCTCTAAGTTAGAGGAGTCAACCTAAAAACAAGTCATCAACTTCAATGATTACCCTGTTAGCATCTCACAAAATATCAAGCATCAACTTGTAGAGTGCTAACCGTGTTTGCATCAGCTGCAGAATTAAGGACATAATCTGGATAGCCAGGAACAGTAAAGTCAAGACAAAGATCACAAATTTTTGTATTCCGGAAATTAAGTTCAAGGTCAAAAGATGATTTTCCCTCTGGACGTGATTCCAGATGCCTTTTTCTTTCAACAAGAGCCTGAAATTCTAGGAGAACTCCACCAAGTTCAGGGTCAAATGACTGGATGTCATACACAGTGAGTTCCTACAAAAAGACAAGTAGTATAAGGAAAACTCAAGAACTGCAACTAACAAGGATGCCTACAAAAACATGGAGCATACCTTCCCTAGAACAAGCTTGTAAAACGCTTTGGATAACCAAAGATCCAGAACCCTGCCATCTTGAAGAGCCTTCGCAACTATCTGGCCCAGAAGCACAAACTTTTTCAGCACTTCAGGGAACTCTAGGCCACTTAATGAATGGGATGAAGGTGACCATGGGCGGGGGAACAGACCAAAAGGAGAGAGAACAGTTCCAGATTCCTCTTCTACCCTCGTGCCTCCATGAGCCATGTGATCGCCTCTCCACATCCCTAGCCCAATCTTCTGGAAATCATGACTGACCAAGGTAAAAAATTCTAGCGTTGGACCAAGACCAGTACCAACTTCATCATTATATTCCACCTCAATGACTACTTTCTGATTGGCATGGAGGTCCATCATCTGCCTTGCAGAATCCAAAATTCTACTTCGATCAACTAAGAATTTTTTCCGGCGTGAACCACCACTATTTTGGTGTCTACCACTCGTGCCTGCACCTGTACCACTCGTGCCTGCTGTCATATTATGAGATGATGATTCGAGATGAATTGGCTGTCGACCAAAGGCTGCAAGACGGAAATACTTGCATCTTGCCTCGAAACCAAACAAAAAGGGGCATGAATTAACCAATTGTCCACACCAAGGTGGCAAACCACCTATGGAAACAGAAAAGGGATTCCTCATTTGCAGTTCTAATTTCTCTGTCAATTTAGTGCTTGCAAATTCATTCTGAGGGATATCAGAATTTGTGACCTTAATATCACCAAAGTTGGTAGTCTTTCCTTCTGCAAAAGCATATAATTTTGTCCGAGACCCAAGATGAAAACTGAACCTGTTCAGGCCTTCCAAACTTCTAAGAAGAAATAAGATATCGTAAGTTGGACTTGATTTCTCAAGATCAACCATTTCAGAACCGAACATCCTAGAGAAAGATGGGGTGTACTGCCACCATGCTGTAGATTTCTCAGATGGAGTTGAATGTATGACATGTTTGCAACTCTGAGGACATCTTGGTTTATGTCTCACAAATCTTCTGTAGGTCAACCTGTGTACTTGACTCCACATGCTTGAATTAGTAATGACATCATTCTCTGCTTTAATCTGCTGCTGGAGTACAGTTTGATATAGGGTCAACTTGTGGTTCAACTTCTGTCCCTCCAGGTAAAATATCAATTTAGGTGCAACATTTTCATCATCACAACATCCAGTACACTCCAAACTTGTGCTACTATCATCTTCAGATGAATTCAGTCTTCCTTTCTTCAAAGACTCCTACATGCAGCAGCACAAACATAACATCAGGGATATGACAGAATACAAAGGAGCACCTATTGCCATAGTCATTTAAGATTCTGTGGCTATTCAAAGCATAGTACAAAATTACTGAAAAGATATAACAATGTCACCCATCACAAAGCAAGAATCGAGAACATACTCAAAAATACATAAGAGAACTTGTTAAAACTGTTAGCGAGGAAAAGACTTACTGCATTAACATTTGAAATATCCATTGGATCACTCTTTCTTTGTTCTACATCCACAGTTTCCACTTCAGCATATAATTGCAGGTCATTCTTCACCACCTGAGAGAGAACAGCAGGAAGTTTGAATGAGGAAGCTGATTGCCACTAAATAGAAAGTCTAAACATCACAGATTCAGAACCAACTAGAACAAAGTAAATTTTGATAAACCAACCTGTGTTTCATGGGACTCTGTGAAAGTGGTCTCTGATTCCATGGGTCCTGAATTTTTACCTTGAAATGTGCTTGCATCTTGTGATACACGAGATGGTGATTCTTCCTCCAAATTCAGAGGGGAGGGGTTCAACTTTTCTCTTTTCTTTCTACTCACTTTTGGCCACAGGTATTCCTCAATTGTTTCCAGCAGCGAAAAAGGATCTACATTCACAACACTCTCCGGGTAATCACCAAGTGATGACTCCCCCTCGCCCTTCACAAACTGGACCTTCAGACAAGGATATGATGTACAATGCCCATATGGGATAGTAGCATATGAGGTTCGTAGCTTAGATGCATGACTCAAGATGACTGGGAAGTTTTCCACAGAGCAAAGTGCACTATGCAATCTCCTTATCAAAGCTACAAAAGCGGAGTCCTCCGGAGGTGGGACAGAGTTATACAAAAGCAATCTACCAAACAGCTCAAATCTCTTTTCTACAATATACAGCTTATTTACTGAGCCATCACCATCTACCTTTTGTCCCAAGTATTGGCCATTGGAGAGGTAATTCACTAGAGACTTCACAACTCCACTCTCAATGAACTCGAATGTAGAAATGGCATGATTCCCATTTAACTCTGACATAATTTGATGCAAAACAGGGTAAAACTCTTCTTTCTCTTGAAGAGGATCAATGCTGCTCATACCAAATTTGTGAACCAGATCAGTTAACACAGAAGCCAGAGACTTTAGCTTCTGAAGAACATCGGTTATTCCTAATCTGGAGTTCATTGAGTCTGTTGCAAAATAATTGGTCTTGATATGCCTAGCAAGACTTTGAACAGTCTCTTTCTCTATCTTGCAAGTCATTGCTTCTGATCCTGCTGGAGATTGAACCGCATCAGAAGCAAAGCAAAGACATTTTACTGCAGCAGGTGGTACTGATCCTTGGCAGGTTTCTTCTGATGCTTGAACACCATTGGTTGAAAACAGAGACTTGGAACATTTTTCTGGGGAAAGAAGGGCATCAACCGCAAAGAGAACACCTTCCTTGACAAATGAGTCCAAGAAAACATGAGAGAGCTTCTCTAGAAGCTTATCAACAATCTGAAGGGCTAATATCAGAACATGAGGATCTTTGCGAGTAAAAACTCCTGCTAAAAAGCTGTAAGATACAGCGAAGTCAATTTAGACTAATCGAAGAAGATACTAAGCTTTCGCTTAAAAATGGAGTAAACAAAAGCATCTCACCTCGTAATGTTAGTATTTTGTAGAAATCCAAGCATGTCGGATTTGCTGAAATAAACTAACTTATTTATTACAGAGAGACAGCCAAACCAAGCGTTTAAGTTGACCCCAGAATTGACCACCTGTTTAATGGTTGACAAAAGTCAGGGCAAACAAGATTATAGAAAACTAGAGCAAGCTCATTCAGATACCACAAATAAGAATAACCACCTGGATTAGCACAGGAAGTAAATCAAACCCAAATTTCTGCAGAAGAGCTGGGTGACTAATGAGGAAGTCTTCTTTTTCTGAAGCTACTTTGATATCCTGCTCTCTGAATATGGGAGGAAGAAGTTCATTTAATAACTTGAGAACTTCGTCTACCTGAGGAAAAAGACAATACAACTCTATTCCTTCAGCAGTCATCACATGTACAATCATACCATCTAATAAGATATGAGCCAAGGTACTGCCTTTTCATAAATTAAATCCTACTCATACATAGCTATCAAAAAACAAGAAAGGCTTCAAATTAATGTTTACGTAATTGAAGGCATTTTACAATAGATGGAATTACCGTAACCCCAAAAAGGAAGAAACAAATGGAATATCTGTTGATATTAAACAATGTTAAACTGAAGGAAATTACTTAATTTGCGAGCAAAGTTCAACATAGTTTGGAAAGAGGACAAAATGACGAACTGATGATGATCCCACCACTGCAGCCTAACTGTTTGTTTAGATGATTAGATGCATGATTTTACAACATTTTATATGGAAAAATCTAGATAACTCCTTTCATTTTTTAAATGATTTTTCTCTTTCCATCTTCAACCACCTTTCGACCATTATCTCTTTCCTATATTCCGCTCTCTTAAAGTCTTATGACTACAAGGTAAGAAATGCTACTTCATTCATTACACATAGTAAGGAAGGAGAGGAAATAGGAGACCTTTTGAAGGGAAGGAGCTTGATTCATACTTCTGCGGGATAGCCTCCTGTTATAAATGTCTTTTTAGCCCACCCATGAGGTTCCTCTTTGTGGAGAGGATTCTCTACTTTTGGTATACTTTTTGTTATATGGGAGCTTTCCCAGTATAGATAAAATTATAATTAGTTGATAAGCAAATCAAGACTTGCGCATCAAATTTATGGTGGTATTCCTCTACTCCATAATTCCAAAGTCAAGACTTGCACATCAAATTTATGGTGACATTCCTCTACACTCCCTTCTATTAATTCATACTCCTACTATTCTTCCTTCTCTTTTTCAAATGAAGAAGCGGTCCTCTTAACCCTTAATCTAACCAAAGCTCTTAGCTGCCATAAACTTGATTATCAATGTGGTTCGTCTAGATAATTTACATTTGGATAATATTAAGTTCTCATCATGGTAGCATCATACTTCTACATTCTATCTATTCCAATGAGAACACCCTCTAGTGCCTCCAGTAGCAATCCATGAGTCTTACATAAAACTGAATGAAGCAATGACGGATCACTCATTTTCCACATAAAAAAGACCTTAACATCATTCAAGAACTACAGCACAGCCTCATTGGACCCTCCTTTTTCAACTCTTGACAAGTAAAATTCAAGCAAGTGTATGTGCAAGAGTCAATACAGAAAGCACAAAGATCGTGCTCGACCAAACTAATATTACTTTGGTATCTTTCCTCGAACTCCCAGGCAACAGAGAACTACTGGATGTAACCAGATAACATATCAGGAACTATGAATAATAAAAAAAAATTGCATGACATATTCCTCAAACTGAACCAAACACGACCTTTGTATGTAGGAGCAGACCTACATGGTATTAGGGGGTTCAAATGAACCCCATTTGTTGGAAAAAATTTACTTTTCTATTGGTAAACTACGTTTTCGAAAAAATTAAAATATGTATTTTGTATTGACTGCTCGACACGAGCAACATGGTATTGACTCCTTGACACAAGGAATATCTGCAAAGCAATTATCAAAGGGGTTCAAGATTTGTATGAGGTTCCAAGTTAGAGCCCCATTAGCACCACTTCAATGCCTTTCCTTGAACCCATTGTTAAAAATCCTATGGCAGCATTATTTTTCTGAAATTGGATCTATCCTTTTTCAAACATGCACCATTTTATGGAGCTTAAGCCATCAGTTCCTATAATGGGGGCCAAAATATTTGAAAAAGATATCAATGTGTGGTTGCATTTATATTATTTGGTATTTGGTAAAACGAGACAAAGAGCAGCAACTTTGAGAAGCTTATGTACAGTTTTCGTCTTGACACTTCTCACTCCACTTTACTGTCTTTTTTATTTTTTGGGGTCAATTCAATGCCCACAAAGGTAGGGTTAAGTTCTGTGCTACAACTTACCCTCCCTAGAACCAACTAGCGGGACTATAGTGGGTATCTTATTATTGTTGAGGTCAATTTATGCTACAACTCCCTTTTCACATATAGCTTCAGAATAGAATTTCATCCAACATCACAATCAACAATTAAAAAGAATAAGGTAACTTTATAAAGCACCTGACTATAATGCCCATCAACCATCAGAGTAGAAGGCACCCCATGTGAGAAGTCGTGGGTGGATAAAATGTCCTTTAATATGTGGCTGATGTTAAGTTCAAAGAGAGTCTTGACAGCCACAATAGACCCAGCAGCTAGTTTGACAAGTAACCCAATTAAACCCTATCACAAAAAAATAAAATAAAATTTAGGTATAAACCAAGACAATGACGAATGTAGAATAAGGATATTCACATCTGATGTCTGCAACTATAATACACTTCAAGAGCTTACAACATAAACTGATTGGCTAACTGTTGTTCGGCCATTCAACTCTATGAGATGTGTGGCTTGCTGAATCAGAGTGTGTTTACACAGTTGATCCAGCATATCCGAAGAGTGGCATGCCTGCTCGACTATTCTAATCAAACAAGTTGCTACGCTCTCAACAAGCTGAAAGATGAAGAAACCACTTTAATGTTATAAAACTGTAACACTGAATAATTAAGAGGAATCAGTACAGGAACAACTTTCCACAAATTATACCTGTCTATCCTCATATAGAAGAAGATTGCACAAAACCGGAACCGCCTCCATTAAAGGTGGAGGACATCCAGAGGGAAGCTTTTTACAAATATTTACGACAGTTAAGAGTGCCTTCCTCTGCATTAGATAAAGAAACAAAGAGAAGAAAATAAACATTTCAACCTTCAACATCATTAGTTTATAAATAGCAGGTTGTTAATGTTAATTCTTTACCTGAACACATGTCGAAAAGAAATCAATATAACTTAAAACAGCCATTATAGCCCCAGATTGCAAACACACTATCGGTTGCTCACGTGAAATTCTCTCTAGCGCTTGCAAACACTAAGTTGAAAGGGGAAAAAATCAATCACAGGATAACTCAAAGAAAACATCACAGGAAACCACCTAAAAACCTTCTACTCTTCAATTTAACACAAAAAAGATGAATTATTGATAAGCAATTTCATCATACCTGTTCAGCCACATCCAAGAACTCAAAAGCCATTAGCCTTTGACAAAGGGCAGGAACTGCGTCATGATTGACAAGGTAGGCCGAAGAACGAGGATGAACTTCACATAAATAAGTCACAGCCCTGACTGCTAATAGCATTATAGTAGGATTGCTCTCATATCTAGCCAATCTTACAAGAATGGGAGAAAATGAATCTGCCATTACGTTTGACATTGAACTATCAGGAGAAAAAGATAACAAATCACATAGCTCCGTAAGAGCAGCCACCAGTGCTGATTCATCAGTTTCCTTGCTCAAACTTGACAAAACTCCTTTGAATTTTCCCTGATTTCCCAGCATTTGCCGCCTGTAATGGTCCCTATAACTATAATCAGATTCACAAGATCCATAAGTAGACTCCTTTTCACCTTCACTTGACCCTGAAGTTGATGATGATGACGATGACGACGATGTGTCTATGTCACCGTGGTGGCCTTCGTGTATGGAGCTCATTGTAGTTTGAACCACTGAGTTGGAAGTACTTGACCTGAATTCAGTTGAGCTACACGGTCGCTTATCGGCAGGCAGTGCATCAACATTTTCAGTCCTTTTCTGCCCCCGGTTTCCCATGAAACAACACCAAGCCAGTTCTATATTCTGTCCTGTGAATAACTGAATATAAGCACTTCACTCTTAACAGCCCATTATCATTCTCAAATGCAGCAAACATAACAGATTGAGTTTTCGTTCATCTAAACAAAATTTAGGATCAAAACACTCCAACAAGCAAAAATGGATACACAAGATTCATGAAGCAGATTACAACTATTTCAGATTGAAGCTTAGTTGGCTGATTGGGCATGATATAAGCCAACTTCTCCTGGTATAAATAGCACAACTTTTTTACATAAACCACTCATTGATTGATTTATGGGAACAAATATTTGGAACTCCCAAGTTATGGAATTACATATATGCAGCAGCAGCAACAGCAACAACATACCCCGTGTAGTCCCCCTCAAAATGGAGTTTCGGTAGAGTAAAGCATACGCAGACCCTCGGCTCAGCGAAAAACAAACCATAGCAACCAAGGCAAAAGAAGTAATGAATGTGAAAGCCTAATAAGGCATGTTGAACAGTAACTACAGCAACCAAATAATACAATAATCGAAGGACAAAAAACTACTCACAACAAAGTAACTAGTAACAAGGAGAACCTCCAAAGCAAAGTCATCATAGTGTTATACATTTGATCATTCAGTAAAACAAAAAAAAACAATACAAGCTTATAGCACTACAAAAAACACTATTAGCAAATAAACACATTGTTTCAACCACAAAAAAAGAAAAAGGAAAACTCCCAACTGATTTAAGCATACACAGTAAAGTCATCATAGTGTTACACGTTTGATCATTTAGTAAAACAAACAAACAATACAACACAAGCTTATAACACTACAAAACCACTTAAATTAGCAAACGAACACATTGTTTCAAACACAAAGAATGAAAAACACAACAACCCCAGAAAAGCTCCCAACTGATTTAAGCATAATATACATACATAGTAAAGCCATCATAGTGAGTAAAGCCATCATAGTGTGATATGCTTGATCATTAAACAATACATGTTTATAGCACTAAAAAAACACTAAAATTAGCAAAAAACACATTGTTTCAACCACAAAGAATGAAAAACACAACAACCCCAGAAAAGCTCCTAACTGATTTAAGCATAATATACATACATAGTAAAGTCATCATAGTGTAATATGCTTGATCATTAAACAACACAACCTTATAGCACTACAAAAACACTAAAATTAGCAAACAAACACATTGTCTCAACCACAAAGAATGAAAAACAAAACAACCCCACAAAAACTCCCAACTGATTTAAGCATAATATATACATACATAGTTTCTGCAATTCAAGAACAGACGATCAGCTTGAAACAATTTGCAAAAAGACAACATCTTTATGATAAATAACCTTTACCCAAGTGATTAAAAAGTGAAATAAGCCAAAATTTTGAAACCCCATAATCACTTTTTACACAATAAATAAGAAAAAATAGAAAAAAATCAATTCTTGGGGTACCTAAAAGCGGTGAAGTTTAATCGATCTTTATCTCTTTTTCTTTGTTTGAATTAGTTTCTTCTTCCTTCTAGCAATTTCTGCGTTGAATATTTACACAATATACACCTAGTTCACTGTGTGTGTGCGTGTTTAACATATATAAAAACATGAAAAATAAAAGATGATGATGATAGATAATGATGAAAACACACAGTAGGAAAGGAACGAGGGGGTGGGGGTGGGTGTGGGGGGCTAATTATGGTTATAATAAAATTCTAAGAGGAAAAAAATTCTATAACAATAAGGTCTCTATTATTACTAGGAAAATTAATAATATAATTTATTATAATTAAGTGATTTAATAAAATATAATCCTAGATTTTGGGCATTTTATTTTTGTTAAGAGTATATTTTCATTTATAATTATAATATAAAATTATACTTTATTTAAAGGTCGTACGTAATAATAAATTTAAGTCCAAATAATAAGAAAGATTAGACACTAAATAAATTTAACTAATCACAAAGATAAAAGTATTTTGGGTTCACTAATTATTGAGATTTGTGATTTGATGAAGCACATTTAAATTTATTTATATTTATATAATAATTAATAGAAATGTATGATTTTAGTGTATGTATATAAAAAGTATGTAATATTTAAATTACTTTTGGATTTTTATTATTGTCAAACATGAAATAACAAATAATTAATACTATATATAAAAAAATTAAGTTGTGAAATAATTATTAATCATAGAATATTTGTGAATATCACAAGCTAAGAACCAAAAGTATCTAAGAATCAAACAATAGTATACAACAAATAATTGAAGGCTAAATATTCATAAAAATAAAACACTTTTCATTAAATAATTTATTCATATCATATCACTATATAACTTTTTAAAATATATTATTTTTGATTGATAGAATCAAAAAAATAATTTAAAAAAAATTGTTTAAACAAAAAATGACCCTCAAAATTTACGTTGTTATTCGCTATAATTTATTCTTTATATCTTCTTAGTTTTTTTTAACTGGGGTGGGGTAGGGGAGGGGCGAGTATTACTTATAAGGAGGATTAAATACAGTCAACGAAGAAGATATCTGAGTCATTACAAATATATGAAAAATATAATTTTTTAAACAAAGAATATACTTGTCCTAAATCGTATACCTCTAGATCTTTTCCTAAAATACAAGAACAAATTAATGTAAAGTAAAAGTTTTTTGATGAATAAACATCAATTTTACTTTGATTACTAAATATATATGATTCAAATACTTGTATATAACATTTCTTGCTCGATTCACATCGCAAAACAATCACAACAACAACATACTTAGTGAAATTTCACAAGTAGGAAAGTCACATCGCAAGACGACAACAACAATAACAACATGCCCAGTGAATTTGTGAATTTCCACAAGTGGAGAATTCACATCGCAAGACAAGATGATTCTTAGATCTCTGGTTGATCTAATGATTGATCAGAATATTTACAATCATTTCTGGTTGAGGACTATAAATTTACAAACACTATTAAAATAATATAAAAAATTTATAACAAATATACATACCGATGAAAGAGAGTGAGTGATCTATCCCGTGAGAGAACTCAGATATGATATACCTTGTCGCCTAGATGTCGTATATATAAGAATTTTTGTGACCAAAATAATAAATGATATACCTATCTCATGTTCTCTATTTTATTTTAGTGATTTTTGTGTATTCTTTTTTTTTCCTGATAAGATCAAATTAATTAGGAAAAGTAATTAACGTTCGCTTTAACTTTGATTGAATTTGTTGCGACACACCTAAATTTTGTGAAAAGTCTATTACCCCCTTGAACTATATTGAACTAAAGTATATAATATCCTAAATTGTGAGGTGACACACGAAGTGTAGTTCACTTTCTCAAGAGCGCGTGAAGTAAATAATACACTAAAAAAATTATATTCTAATATTTTCTTTTGTAACATATATTTTCAACTTTTTCATAAAAATTAGATTCAAAATTTGAAATCGTTAAAAAATAATGGGGTATGTGGTATTATTAATTTTCAAACACGTGCATTGCACATATATCCCACGCTCAATATTACAAATATCAATACTTTAGAAGTTCAAGAATTTGAACTAATTTTTTAGATTTCATATGAACATGTGAGAAAATAACTACATTTTGTTGTTTAGAATTATTTTAAATTTTAATTTTAATTGTTTGTTAGGTTATTTCTGTTAATGAGATTATTTAGCTTTTTTGAATTTTGCTATGCAAATTTTCGGCCATTATGTTTTCAAGTCTATTCTTAATAAAATCATCGAGAGACATTTTCGATTTTTTTTTGGGGAAATTACATATATATACAAAAAAATAAAATGTTTACAAAAAAAATAGTCCATGTTTTATTTACATAAAAAATAGCCCAAAATCATCGACACTATACATGACTATATAATATGATTTGTCAAAAGTTATAGAAAGTATACACTTCTATACAATGAATATTACTTATACATGGGCTATACACAAAATATACATTATGATACACAAATATACACCGACTATACATGTCTATACAACGAGAGCTATTTTTTTTATAATTTTTTAAGTTTAGTGTCTCTCAATGTAATTTTACCTTCTTTTTTTTTGTTATTGCACCGCCTTTTAAAACAAAACAAAAATATACTGGGGAAGGAGCTTAATATTTTTTTAAGGGTCAATTGCATAAATAATACATTGTATAACATTAATTACCAATTTTAGTACAAGTTTTATTTTTATCATAAATAACTATACTTTTTTACCCGAAATAGTCAAAAGGAATAAATATACTTTTCGTGGAATAAAAAGAAGGACAAAAAGTTCAAATATATTATTTTGCTACACGATTTAGAGTAAATATATTTATTGTTAGAAAATAATTTATTCATATCATATCATTATATAAAATTTTAAAATATATTATTTTTGATTGATAGAATAAAAAATTAATTTTTTTAAAAATAGTTTAATAAAAAATGACCCTCAAAATTTGCATTGTTATTCACTGTAATTTATTCTTTATATCTACTTAGAAGAAGATATCTGAGTCATTATAAATATATAAAAATATTTTTTTTAAACAAAGAATATATTTGTCCTAAATCATATACTTGACCGAGTATATATGGTAAATTTAATAAAAAGATGAGAGAGAAAAGAAAGAATTTTGATCGTGATAAATGATATACCTATCCCATGATTTCTATTAAACTTTACTGATTTTTGTCGAATTCTTTTTTCTGATAAGATCAAATTAATTAGGAAAAGTAATTAATAGTGCTTTAAATTTGACCGAATTTGTCGCCACACGCCTACATTTTGTGAAAAGTCTATTACCCCCTTGAACTAGATTGAACTATATAACATCCGAAATTGTGAGGTGACACACGAAGTGTAATTCACATCCTTTGAGAGCATATACTAAAAAAACATATATTTTCTACTTTTTCATAAAAATCAGATTCAAAATTTGAATTTTATTAAAAAATAATGAAATACTTTCTGATATTATTGTTACCATCCCACTTTTACGAATCGATAGCTTGAACAATTTAAACTCTAGCTATCAAAAAATACACTCATCATTAACAAATTACCCCAATTATACTCTTACCCAATTAATAAATTTTCAAATTTGATGAATTCTTTTTTAAAAAACTCAAAAAGATTATTCTCTAAACTTAATTATCAAAATTTGATCAATTTTTTTAATGTCCACTTTCAACCTTTGTCATCATCTTGTTTTTGTTAAATTTTTTTAACGTGTGGAAAACATAAATCATTTCAAGTGAATTATATATCAAAAGACTCAAAACATCAAGAGAATTTCATATTTAAAATATTAAGATTATTTAGAGGTGATTTTGAGTTGACCGAGATTGAATCGTCAATGTATATTTATGTATAACGAATATATACTTCATATATATTTAAGTTATATTCAGTTTTTTTGAATGCATCATAATATATAGTCAGTACATAGCTTATGTATAAATATTACTATATTGTATAGCCATTATATATTTCTTAGAACTTTTGGCGATTTATATTGTATATTAGTGTATATTTCATATAACTTTTGGCTATTTTTTTTTATGTAAATGAAAATTTACTATATTTATTATAAACGAACTACTTTATTATTATTATTATATATATTTGAAATCATTCCCTGGAAAAAATATTCCACTTATTTTTTATTAAAATCAAAATTAAATATTTTGATAAGATCAATTTTTGATTAAAATCAAAATTAAATATTTTAATTAATTTTAAAATTATTTAAATCAAATCAAATATATATAGTAGAATATAACATCACTTTATTAAATATAATATTTTTTTATTAGATAAATATAACATCACTTTATTAAAATCTATTCAGAACAAGTCAAATATATTTATTTGTCTTGTTCTCTATTTTCTTTTATATTATAATAAAAAATCTACCTACTAAGTCTAACTTTTAGTGATTTAAAAAAAAAAAAATTATGTAAAGTCTTAATTAGAATTAAAAACCTTCAATGTGAATTTCTTGCATAAACTAAAATACTAAAAAGCTAAAAAAAATTTAACTATCCCTAAAAGTCAAATCACTTATATACAAATAAATAAATAAATAAATAAAAATTGAACAAAAATAATGAAAATTTATAAGACAAAATAAAATATATTCTTAACAATTTTTCATTAATTATTTTATTTTAACATTTACCTTTCTTATATATTATTTCATTAGCATAATCAAAGATTCAATTGCCCTTCAAAATCTCTTTTTTTAAATATTTTTTTTACCATAATTACAGAGGTATTTTTATAAATAGATTTTTTTATTCAATATATGTTATTTTTAACGCATCAAACCAAATAATATATAAAAATATTTCACATATAATTAATACAAACATAATTAATACATACATTACTAGTGCAAGTATTATTAATATACTCTATTTAACATTATTTTTATACGCTCAACCAAACAACCCGGATAGTAATTAACTAATTATATTATATATATTAGAAATAAATGAAATATCGGATGTTAATATTATAATATATAAAAAATAAATGAAATATTTTTTTTTTCAAGATGAATTATATCATTAAAAAAATATATTTTTTTAAAAGATACTCATTAAGCTCTCAGATTCATTAACGAAATAAGACATAATTGGATCATTTAGCAAGGACGAGGACATTTTTGGACCAAAAAAATCAATTATAAGGTATTTTTATTATGCTTTTTTTATAATTTAAGAATATTTATTATTATTATTTATTTACAAATTTGAGCCAGATGACTGAAAAATCTCATGATTAAAAAGATTAATTTGGTAGAGAAAAATATTATTACATTAGAAATTTAATTTTTAAATATTTATGAAAATTTATAAACACAGCAAAATAGCCATTCAAGATTCAAAAAAAAAAAATCCCCATTTTCCGACAGTTCCACTCTGCCGGTTGCCAATATTCCGTCACCGTTTCTGGTCATCGGGAAAATCAAACCTTCTAATTGGGTTGATTTACAATCCCCATTTTGTTGGTTACCTAGCTGGATGTGATTTTTCAGGTTTTCTTAGTCACCCTTTAAATCTCAATTTTATTTTTTAATTTTTTTTTTGGGTTTTTTGATCATATTGTATTGTGCTTGCAAATTTAGTGTTTGGGTGTGAATAAAAATTTTATCTTTATGATTATGTAGGCATAAATTGACCTTTTGGGAGAATTCATATGGCTAAACTTTAAATCCATGAAAAGGGGCTTGATTATAGTGGAGTGACCTCAGGTAGTTTGGGATTGAGATGTAGTTGATAGACACCTAGAGGGTTCTCTTTGAATTCATCAGTTGTTGCTCTGCCAAATTGTTTGTATTTTGCTTCATTTCTAGGATGATGATAAATTATTTGTGAGTCAATTATTGGGTAAAGTCTTGGCGTTTTCCCTTGGGAAGTGAATGAGAGTGTGTGTGAGAGTTTGAAAGAGCAATTTTACTGAGAGTTTGGGTGCCAAAACATGACAATCAAATTATTATGAATGTTTGATCTTTTAGGTGATGTTATGGTTTCATGCATATATATGCTCCGCATTGATTTTCTATTAGTTATGTTTTCTTTCACTGCATTTTTTTCCATTGCTACTTTGATTTGCTTCACTTGAACTAGGGGGTCTTTTGGAAACAACCTCTCTACCTCTGAATTAAGGTCAGACCCCCTTTTGTGGGATTCCACTGTGTATGTTGTTGTTGTTGTTGGTCTCTTAGGTTTCCAAAACTAGTCCATGTATCTAATGATGGACTATATTGCGAAGTTAGTGTTTTTCTTCCTTATATTGGACTCAAATGCTAGAGCTTTCATGAACATATTCGAGGCCACTTCACTGACAAATAAGTCTAAACATTTGGTGAAGTTACATTTCACATTATGGCTTTGGTTTCCCACTATGTCATTTTGGTGAAAATTTTCTCCCAACATTTTGGTGGAACTTGTAAATATTGGAGACATTTATTCTTAATCATGCTCTAAGAAATGCTATTTATTGAATGTAGTTGCTTTACAATGTCAAAAAGCAAAAAAAAGAAAAAAAGAAAAAGAAAAAAAAGAGGTAAGTTTGTACTGGCTGTCTGTAAGACATGCCTATGCCAGTTTCATAAAAAGATATACTTATGTGTGAAAAAGGTTAGCTAGATACCCTTGATGGCCATAATTATGTTTCTTCTTTTCAATTAATGCACTCCTTTACCATCTCCCTTTTTATTTTCCTTGTTGAAATTGCTTCAAATTAATGTGATATTTCTCCACAGCCTTAAAGAGGTCAGGATCTCAACTTTTTAGCCGGGAAAGCAGCTTGCATTTATCATACAGTTGTGATTTACTGGTTGAAGGGGACATTTTACTGTCAGTTAAAATCTGACCATTTTTGCTGAGGATTATAGGTGTCAATTGCAGTCTGTAGATCTCCGTTAAAGCAAACAATTGCGTCTCACATAATTGCTACTCTAAAGGAGGGCTTCGATTGTGTTTGAGTACAGGGGATTTTCTTTATTCGTCCCTCTGTGCTTTGATGAGGGATATTTCATTCTTGTAACATGCCCCAAACTCCTCAAAGATCAGTCTTCACACTCTCTCTTATCTCCCTCCTTCTCTCGTATACTCTCCTCCGCTTGTATCCATCTATTTCCGTTCACTTCTTGAGGATTCCTGAAAACCAAACCCTCGCATTGACCACATCAGCAGAATCCGAGCCATATACTACTGCTTACCCTCATGACTACCAAGAAAACCGGAAACAACAATCCTATAGCAGAAACTATATTGTTCGATTCCATCATTATAAGGAAGCTGGAGATCTCCATAATTATCTGCAAAACAATGTGAAATTTAAGGGGTGGGAATGGATTGAGAGAAAAAATCCTGCCTCAAGGTTTCCTACAGATTTTGGATTGGTGGCAATTGAGGAGTCTGTGAAAGAACTTCTGTTAGAGAACTTCAGAAAATTGGTTCTTGTGAAGGATGTTTCCTTGGATTTGAGCTATCAAAGGGTCGTTCTTGAAGAGAAGAATGAAAAGGTTGGGGCTTTTATTAATGAGACCAAGAGGGCTGGAAAGATCTTTACAGCTATGTCCTTCAGCGAAGATCAAGACTATGCAGTGGCCAACACAAGTAACATGAAGATTAGTTGGAAAAGAGAGCTACTGATGCAGGTATGACTTTGATGAGCTTGTGTTTAGTTACATGTGAATTTACTGAGCTTTGTTTGTAACAATGCATTAAAGGGCTTAGCTATGCACGAAGTACTCCCTGACTAATGCTAGGGTAGAGGGAGAGGGAGCATATATATACGCTGGTTTCTCCTTGCCTTTCACCAAAGAGGCTTTTCCTACAGTTGGAAGTTGTGACATAAAGGTCACCAATGGGCAATACTGATGTTGCCCCATTTAGATCCCTCAGTATTAGAATGCATTCTGCTGTAACTTCTCATGATTGACATATGGTAGGATCAACCATGTTGCATGGTATATGTTCTGAGGAAACTAATCTCCTCTTTAAATATTTTAATGTTATCTTTATCTTTTCTTGAGTCTTACCATGGATCTATTTCTTCTATAATTGGCATCATTTTTTAAGACAAAAGCATCATATTTAGGGAAGAGAACTTTTACTTTCCTAAGGGACTTCAATGAAAGGCATTAAAGAGATAAAGAATTGACATTTGAAGTGATTGTTGCTGTAGAATCTTGTAAAGATAGGTCTCCTCTATATTGCTACCAATGCCTTGGGTTAGAGTCCCTATGTTTCTTTTAGCTTCACTTTTTTCTGGAGAGGTGGCCGTATATTCTGGAGATAGTTACAAACTTATAGTTCGCTCTTGTATACTATTGTAATTGCTTTTTAGAAAAATTGGTGGACTAACATTAGTTGCTTTATACCTTTGTGCTTGCAGTAGCTAAAAGTGATAAGGCTGTCTTAAAAAGTTAAATGTAAAATAAAGCAGTATATATGTCCAGTTGATTATTTCTTCTGGAGTTTCTCTACTGAAGACGAGAAGTGTGCATGTTTTTGGTGTGAGAAGGTGAAAGGGAGAACGGGAGAGATTCATTTGAAACTGAGTAGTTAGAGCCTTCTGCTTTAAATTCCTGTTTTAATGATGTTTTGGTTCATCCTATGAATGCTTATAGTAGTTTATTTTGTCACACTGTGTTTTGGAGGTCTTTGAAGGATAGATGCTGTATGATTAATTGCATATCATTGTCCACTGATATACGATATCTGCTTTGGTGAAAAGTTGTTTCTGCCTAAGATATATGTGTAGGTTCATTTATAAAGAAAGAAAACTTTGTCCTTTTATTTAGGTGCATGTTTTTGCATACATATGTTATTTACAGTCTTCACCATGCTGTTTTTTCTCTAGTTAGGCTCTTTGAAAGACCTTCTGGGAAGAAACTAAGGTTTGAAATGCAAGTAGATATCTTGTTAAAAAAACATGCATAAAGCTTTATAAGAGACAGATCTTTGCCCTGTGCATTGTATTCTGTCAGGGGCTATATGTTGGTGTAGCTTGGGTTGTGTACTGCTTTGGACCTATCCTACTTGGTATGAGCAAAACTTTTCACATGAGGTGGTTGCTAGGAAAGTTATCTATCAGTTCCGTTAGGTTCTTCCATTAAGAAGAGTGTTGCAAATTAAAATTGGGCCTATATACTTACTTCAAAAGACATTTATCTCAAACTCGAATTGTTTTTTAAAATATAGGGTGATATGGCTTTGCTCCTTTGGGTAGTGTAGGAGGGAGAAGGAAAAAGATTAAGCCATTTGATGCTTTTTATTTGAACATGATGGTAAAGAATTAGTTGTTGAATGCATAGTTTCACTTGATTGTTGTATCTGGCAGCACTTTTAAAAGAAACTAAGGTTAAGCTTTTCTTTAGTACTTGTGTCTTGATAAGCTTTATTTTGTCTCCTTTGCATTTTCATTTTGTAGAAATCTCAAGTCACATCCCTTTTTGGGGCAGATTCACTTTGGTCGAGAGGGTACACTGGTGCTAAAGTTAAAATGGCTATTTTTGACACAGGTATACGGGCAGATCACCCTCACTTCCGCAATATTAAGGTATTTACTTCTCAAAGAATGTTTTATTTTAATTGCTGTTTGAGTGAAAGCATTTACATACATTTTTTATATATCTTTTAATGTACATCTTTGGGTGCCATCTTTTTTTATTATCAACATACATGGGGGTTGACTTTGAGATCCTATTTTACTAGCATACATTGGGGTTGATGCCTGGTATATTTTAGGAACGCACAAATTGGACCAATGAAGATACACTGAATGACAATCTAGGACATGGGACGTTTGTGGCTGGCGTCATTGCTGGTCAGGATGAAGAATGTCTTGGTTTTGCTCCTGACACAGAGATATATGCTTTCCGTGTTTTCACAGATGCACAGGTAATGGATTTTTATCTTTTGACCATCCAATTCTGTAATGGTGTTCTTTTGTACATTCTAACCATTTCTTTAAAAGAAAAACATATATACTCCAACCACCATGTGTGCAGGTAGAGACTTGACATCAATGATTTTGTGTCTCTATTAGTCGGCTCGATGATCATGGGAGCTTGTTGGTGCTAATGGTTTCCTATGATTAAAAAGCCACCTTTCTCAGTATGTAGTTGCTAAATGTACGGCAGACCCTAACTGTCTTAATAACTCCCAATAGTTATCTCCAAGTAGAAGGTGTCACATCAGGACGTAGATGACAAATCCTTGCAGTCGTAATTGATATTTAAAAGATCAAATTCAGCCACCAAAATCTCTTTGAAACTTCTATATCATGAGATTTGAATTGAATTATATAAATGAAAGCTTCATTTCTATAAATTACTTATCATCATTTAATTTGCAAATCCAAGAAACCGACTGGTTCATTTACTTTTCTTTCTCTTCCAATTAAGGTAACACACTCTTTAACAAGCTAAGGCAAACTTAGTTGCTTTTTGACTCCTGAAACTTGGAAAGACCTAAATATGTACACATGGCTTATATCCTTTCCTGAAGCCATGAAGCTTTGTATCGAATGTCATAAACCTAAAAGTTGCAGCTCTCTGGTTGATTTGGTGATTTCAACAGAAGTGGGCAAGGCTTGACTCTTGAGATTTCCCAACTAATCTGTAACAATAGCTGAAGGGAGAGTTTTCTTTTTTATCGGTAAAAGTGAGGATTTCCAAAAGTAGTTTTATTCAAGAGCTGAATATATGGGAACCATTGGCTTGGTTAGTGAGGTAATATTACTTCTTCTAGGACGTTATGATGACTTCAGCACTCAAAATTATAACTTTTCTTTTTTGGGGGTCGGGGGTTTGGGGGGGAGGTTCTTGTATTTTATCTTTGCAAAAGCTAGGAGCTTGTTTGCTAATTTTGTCAAAGGAGAATAGACAAGAAGGGAAGAAGATGGAATGAAATCATCTATCGTATCTGCGGTGGATGGTGTTGGAGGAATTAGCAGTGCTGTCATACTCTTTCCTTTCGGTCTTGTCAATTCATCTCTTTCTTGAGTTTCTCTCTTAAGTAGCTTATTAGCTTGAAAGCTTTCCTTGCCATTAAGGCTTTACTGGAATATGTTAGAAATTGATCGGTCATCGAGAAAGACTTGTGCAGGCTATTTACGGTGAGTACAAATGATGATTGGAAAAGTATATTTCTTCAGTTGAGGACATCCTCAAGCCGTTGTGGAGTATTTGCTTTTTAAGGCTTAATACATAGTTTCTCCGCTGGGATTGTAGCCAAATCCCTATTCTACACATCTCCTTCACAGAAAGCTTTTACACACCAAACGTTTCCCTGAGTGTGTCTAATACACCACTTCTTTCAGATGGTGGTGATGACAGCCATGGTGCAGGTGGGCTAGCCTTGGAAATGAAGACGATGGAGAAATTGGAAGCCTTTTGGCAATTAGGGCTAGAATTTTTTTTTATGTGTCATTTTTTTTGTTTTAATTAATGACCTGTATCACAGCCTTATTGATGGGTGACATACACCTGATTAGAAAAAAGTGGTTAAACACAAGAGTGGTGTATCTGAGAAAATTTTGGTGTGTAAAAGGTTTCCGGTGGAGGAGGTATGTGTAGAAGGAAATGGCTACAAGCTCATAGATAAACTATGTATTAAGCCGCTTTCTAATGATGGTAAAAGCCTGTTTTTTCATCATAGATTCGTGTTTTTTTCTGCGATCTTTTGCCATAATTAATATAAAAGAGTTTTAGAAAATGCTCCTAGGTGTGGATGAATTGGTGGATGGTGTGTGAGGCAAGCAACTTTTTCCGAAGAAGTATTTCTGTCCGACCTATCTTTAAGTAAAGCTCTGTAAGTTAGCTATAGGTAAACGTTTTCTATAGATGGAGAAGCTAGCCACCACAAGGAAGAATAGAACACAAAATAAAGATCTAAGTGGAAAGAAAAGGATGGATCTCTATTCTCACTGAACCATGGGTTATTTTAAAATTTAGGGCTACAGGGGAGTCCCTATAAAGCATCTCGCCTACTTTGGCAAAGAAACCCAGGAAGTCAGACAGTGTCAGACCTTTGGGGTACTTTGAATAAACTTGGATACGTATAAGAGACACCGTGCTAAAAACCCTTTTCGCAAGATATCTTCAAAAGTGTTGGGGTCCTTCCCCTGGATCTGTTTCCTGTGAGAAAGAAGTTAGTTCAGCTGGACCAAGTAAAAGTTCTATTCAGGCTTAACTCTATTGGGCTTTGGTCAATATTTATCATGAAGTGTCTTAAAACCGAGTCTATCTACAAAGAAATGCTGAGAATAGACATTAAGCCTTTACTCCTTATCCTCATATATACAAGATGAGAATAACTTTATTTACATTTTCTTGTCCTAAATACTTCTGAAAGTGGTAAAATAGATGGATCTTGTTGTATTACTCACCTGAAAAGGAAAAGATAGATCATCTTGCATTAATTTTGGAAATTCCTGTCAAGGTTATGATAATTGTGTCTTCAGCTCATTGCAGGTCTCTTACACGTCATGGTTTCTTGATGCATTCAATTATGCAATTGCAACCAATATGGATGTGTTGAATTTGAGTATTGGTGGGCCTGATTATTTAGATCTCCCTTTTGTTGAAAAGGTGAGGTCATCGATCTTGTGGTTTTTTAAGTACCCGCTTTGTCATAATACATACTGAACATATAATTTCGGGGCGTCTGAAAATGTTTGACACATTTCTATTGTAATTTATACACTTTCTCATCGATCAAGACTTCAAATCAGTAACTGAACTGAGTTTCAAAATCATTAAACAATTCAGATTTTAATTTTGCTGCAATGTTTTCACTATCCTATGGCTTTTGAACAACTATCATATTTCTTCTCCTAATTAAATTATAATCTGACCTTGTAAAACAGTATGATACTTGGGGCCTGCATCATCTCCTGCAAGAAATGCATTTTTCTGTTGCTACATTAATCGATATAATCAACTGGTTTAAGATGTTGGTACCATTCGTAGTCTCTCATGATTATTAGTAATTTGGTTCCAACAGTCAGCATGTGGATGATATGTCTCTATTGCTGTTTGACACAATAGTTCATGTAAGACTGAAGTGAATAGCCATCGGTATTTAGGAGAACAAAGATCCAATAAGAATTTGTAGTTTCTGATCTTATTCAGTCAGCTTCCATGAATTTTATTGCAAATTGCATATGCGAATACTCTATTGTCTTCACCTGCTCAACCCTTTCACTAGTTAGAATAGCACTTTTCCAGAGCTGATTCCGTGCACAGTTCTATTAATTGCGGAAACTGCACCATGTTCATGGAGGTCTCAAGCACGAGGGTAACATTTTTACTATAGCATGCAATTTAATACTATGTTGAGTTGTTGAGCTTGTGATATAGTTGAATTTACCATTATCATCAGCACAAATTCTGAATAAGCAGTAGGAATGGGAACTTTTTTTTTTTTTATATTGATGACATGTGACCTATTTTTAGGTTTGGGAGCTTACAGCAAACAATATTATCATGGTTTCAGCTATTGGGAATGACGGACCACTGTATGGTACTCTAAACAATCCAGCAGATCAAAGTGATGTTATTGGTGTTGGTGGCATTGATTACAGTGATCATATAGCCTCTTTTTCTTCTCGTGGCATGAGTACCTGGGAGCTTCCTCATGGGTATCGCTGCCTTCCTTCTGAGCTTATCTATCGTATGCTCTTGAGTATAGATTTCCTTAGCATTGTCTCTTGCCCCTCTTGGAATTAGTTTCACCATTCTACACATAAGCAGGTATAGAGTTTAGGTGTGAATGGATGTGGAAGCCTCATTTATGGGGGAAAGGAGATAAAAGAACTGCATATTCCTGAAGATCAGTCTATCTGCTCTCTGCATACATGACTGTAATGTTTTCTGGTCCAGTTCAGAGATGGAAAAATTTGTAGGTAGATGGGAAAAGATTTGTGGGTGAATGTAAAAGCTAATTAGTGCAGATTGGTGCTTTCTGCAAATTTTTCCTCTCTTAAGGGGAAAAGAAAAGAAAAGAGAAAGTCGATATTTAAATATGACAACTATGCATCATTCCCGAACAAGGTGGGGTCAGCTGTATGAATTAAATTCATCTGCCAACGTTAGACCAGAAAATCAAAATGAAATGTTCTAGCAGTTCTCTATATTCCCTACTAGCATAGGAATCTCTAATAAGGTTAAAATAAGCATAGGACCTAAAATAAACATGTTATCATGACTAGAATGTATTCCAAACTAATTTGTACTACTGATGTAAATCTTTTTCTTCCCGTGAGCCCTATCTTTCACCAAGTCTACATTGATTTCAAGAGTTTGTAGGTCTTTCAATATAACTTCCTTCCATATGTTTTTTGGTCTACCTCGTCCGCTTTTAACACCTTCACTCATGATTTCACACTTACAAATCGGCTCATCTGTGGCATGACCGAGTCATCTTTAGCAACTTTCTCGTTCTTTATCCTCCATGTGTGATTCTTGCATCGCTGATGACGATACATTAATATGAAAGATTAAAAAAAACAGTTTTTTTTTCTTTTCCTAATTATAGGAACAATTTATGTTTGTCCAGCCAATTCATAGATTGTAACCATGAATGTTTTCCTTGACAGTTATGGTCGTGTAAAGCCTGACATTGTTGCATATGGACGTGAGATAATGGGATCCAAAATTAGTACAGGTTGTAAAAGCTTATCTGGCACCAGTGTGGCGAGTCCTGTGGTTGCTGGTATAGTATGCCTTCTTGTTAGCGTAATTCCTGAAAACAAGCGGAAGGACATCCTGAATCCAGCTAGTGTCAAACAAGCACTGGTTGAGGGGGCTGCAAAGCTTCCTGGTCCCAACATATATGAGCAGGGTGCAGGCAGGGTTAATTTGTGAGTTCTATCTTAATGCTTGTAGTTTGAATATCAAATCAATCCACATTGATGTTCTTCTCAACATTTAACTTGAATGACAGGTTGGAGTCCTTTGAAATTTTGATGAGCTATGAACCTCGAGCAAGCATTTTCCCAAGTGTTCTTGATTACACTGACTGCCCCTACTCTTGGCCATTTTGCCGTCAACCACTTTATGCAGGTGCTATGCCAGTCATATTTAATGCCACTATTCTAAATGGAATGGCTGTAATTGGTTATGTCGAAAGCCCACCTACATGGCATCCTTTTGGTGAGGATGGCAACCTTCTCAGCGTCCATTTTACTTATTCAGATGTCATTTGGCCCTGGACTGGTTATCTTGCACTGCATATGCAAATCAAAGAAGAGGGGGCTCAGTTTTCAGGGGTAATTGAAGGTAATGTAACTGTCAAGGTCTACAGCCCACCAGCTCCAGATGAGAAGAGCCGTCGAAGTAGTACCTGTGTCCTTCAATTGAAATTGAAAGTGGTCCCTACTCCCCCAAGGTCTGGGCGAATATTGTGGGATCAATTTCACAGTATCAAGTATCCGCCTGGTTATATTCCAAGGGACTCCTTGGATGTTCGGAATGACATTCTTGACTGGCATGGGGATCATCTGCACACAAATTTCCACATAATGTTTGACACACTAAGAGATGCCGGATACTATATTGAAACACTTGGCTCTCCTCTTACATGCTTTGATGCTCGCCAGTATGGTACTCTTCTTCTGGTGGATCTTGAGGATGAATACTTCCCTGAAGAGATCAAGAAATTGAGAGATGATGTCATTAATTCAGGTCTAAGTGTAGTTGTATTTGCTGACTGGTACAACGTGGACACGATGGTAAAGATGAGGTTTTTTGATGACAATACACGTAGCTGGTGGACCCCGGTTACTGGAGGTTCTAATGTCCCCGCCTTAAATGATCTTTTGGCTTCTTTTGGGATTGCATTTGGGAATAAAATTCTGAATGGCGATTTTGTCCTCAATGGTGAACAGAGTCGCTATGCATCTGGGACTGATATTCTGAAGTTCCCAAGAGGTGGATATTTGCATAGCTTCCCCTTCATGGATAGCTCAGAGAGCGGAGCCACTCAGAATATCCTTTTATCTGGCATGACCAAGGTGAGTTGAGGCTGTTCATAATTATGTTTTGTTAGCACCTACTGCTTCTATTTTAAGTTCATAAACACGATTCTTCACTAAAAAAAGAGTGCTGACCTCTTTTTGCTTATTCCAGAAAACTGAGCATCTCCATGAGGCTCTAGTAGTTGAAATAAATTGGAGATACGGTGGTCTAATCTAGTGCAGTCTGTTATCTCTCTAATGAAACACGGGGAAGAGTATACTCTGTAGTGAGATAGTCATTCTCCTAATCGACTAATACTTGTCTTGATAATAAACATCCTCAACTAAAATATGACATTCCATGAAGTTGCCTTTTTTCTTTGTCCATATTTATCTTTATAAAGATCATCTGCTTAAAAATGAAGATGGAGTTTCTAGGAATGTGAGGGAGGACGGCATAAGGAATGTTCTCACTTGTCAAAATCTTTGATGGACAATATTTTGGTATCACATTCTTTAAATTGCACAAAGTAATACTGGAAAAGAAGTCTTACTTCAGTGAGAACCCTTAGAAATTGCACCTTTTTCACTGTTCTTTAGCTGGTTGGTGGTTGACTTGCCAATCTGACTTGCAATTTATTTTGATGGAAGCAGACAGATACTCCTATTCTTGGTCTTTTGGAGGTTGGTGGTGGTCGAATTGCAGTATACGGGGACTCCAACTGCTTGGATAGCAGCCATATGGTTACCAATTGTTATGGGCTCTTGAAGAAAATGTTAGATTTTACAAGCAGGAATGTAAAAGATCCTATGCTCTTTTCAGATTCAGTTAGACAGGAGAAACCATTATATGTTGATACGAACCAGCTACCATCACGTAGAACGGATGTGAACTTCTCTACTTATTCTAGAGTTGTTGGGAAGGAGTTGACATGCAGCCGTGACTCCAGGTTTGAAGTATGGGGAACAAAGGGTTACAATTTACAGGTCAGAGGAAGGAACCGTAAGCTACCTGGATATCATGTCATCGACTTGGGTAGAGGTTTAAATTCTACAGTAGACACACATGTGTCAGTAACGTCTAACACAACTCAGAAGGATGTCGACTCTCCTGGAAACAACTACTGGGGCTTCTTTTACAGAGATGATGTAAGTAACTTATGGTTTCATTTGTTTCTAAAACTTAATTCGTTAGCATTTGTCCATGCAAAGTATTTCAATATTTTTTTGATTTTTTTCTTCACACAAGTGTTTATCAAATTAGTTCATTTTTTCAGCTTCAACTTGAAATAGAGAATTTGAAGTTCGAAAAAACTTTCTTCCTAGTGAAATTCATGTCATTTAAAATTGAGTATATCTACACAGACCACAGTACACACATTTTTGTTTTCAGCCATGAAGGTCACTAAGAAAAAGTTGAAGTTTTGTGAGTAAACAATTCTTTCACTTGAAATACTTCTCAAACAAGTTTTTCAATATTTCAATTGCTTTAAGTTTTGACCTACTCAGTGCTTCATCTTCTTATCGGATAGCCAAGGTTTCTTCGGATTACCTTCACCAGTATCATACATGCTGAAGTTCAGTATTTGCAAATAATGAAATAATTTATGGCCAAACAAATACTTTCTCAATATTTCTTCAGTTCACTCTTTTTTCCTCAAATGCCTCATTTTACTTGGTTGCAGATTGACATGCCTGTGCTTGTAGCTACTCACTGGTTAGTGCCTGCAATCATTGCCATCACAGGTTAGTTTGTGTACATTGTGTGTACCGACTGTGAGATGAATCACGAAAGTTTATCTTGTTCTCTCATCATACTTACAAACTTGTCGTTATTACTGTTAGGTCTGTTGATCTTATTTTGGCGCATGCAGAAACGCCGTCGGAGAAGGAGAGGTTCTGGTTCGGGTCGATTTACTAATTTATAGCCCTATTCTTGACTTGGGGGTGTGTTCTTTAGTTTTACTATACTCATGTAGGTTTTTTTGATGAAAAATGCACCTAGATAAAAGGTGAGTTTTGTATTACTAGTGTAGTTAACTTTTTACAGTTTCTTTTTCCTGATTAGATTGATTTTTACAGAATTTTCAGTCATTTCTCTAAAGAGAAAAGATGCACTGAACTCCAGTTGAGGTGGGGGAGTTCTGCATTTGCTGTTTTCCTGATAATTTTTCATTTGTCCAATTTGGGTGAACATTATTATACTGCTATCTTGCTCGGACTCTTTATAATCGGATTCTCTAAAAGTTGGGTATTTTTAAAGAATCTGACACGGTGCGATATCGAAAGTGAAGAGTCCGTGCAGCTTAGATTATATGTGATTACACCAATCTCGTTTTCTCTGATTTTCAATTATTGTATTGTGTGTTGCTATTGTTTTCCTCTTCATTACGGGCGACACAATTGCTTGCTTATTGTGTTTACCTATTTTATTATGCTTTACTTGAGTCGAGAAGTTATAGAAAATAGTCTCTTTATCTTTAACCGATAAAGTTAAAGTCATGTGACCAGGAGGTCACGGTTTCAAGCCTTGAAAATAGCCTCTAACTGAAATGCAAGGTAAGGTACAATAGATCCTTGTGGTTGGACCTTTCTCCTACGCATAGCGGGAGCTTTAGTGCACTGGGCTTTAAAAAAAAAGTTGATCTTTACAAAGTGACAAAAAATGCTTTAAAATCTTGAATTTTTATCTCGTGACAATGAAACGCTAAATAAAAAGATGTCATTAATATAATAAATGCAATATGTATTGGTTATCAAGACTGAGGCCTGAGTTGGCCAAGTTTGGGGGCCAACAGAGTCAGTCGCAATGATTGCGACTAATAGGAGAGTTACATAATTTTCTGCATGCATTGAAGCAAATACCAACAACGACTACACAATTCTTCTAAGGAGTGATCATCGGAGTTTTCCCTACTTACGACTCTTGAATCACAAAAGAATCTTACCAGAGAAGAAAGAAGAATCAAGAGAACAACAAAATTATACCTCGACAAAATTATTCAATAAATTTACTTTTTTTCATCCTTTAATTTATTTTAATTGCAATTAATTTACATCACTTCAAAAACTTGTTGCCAACATCATTGTAATGACATTGTACTTGCCACAAAGGACAACTCAAACTTCTAATATCCATATACATAGAGAGATCCCTGATCTCAACCCTCAACCTAACTTGTGGTCACATCAGCATTTACCATACTGGAAAAAAAGAACATTCCAGAGGCCACTTTTCTTAAATACTACAACATCCCGAGTTCCAAACAAGTTGAGATCGGTTATACAAATTTGGGGAGGGGGAGCAAGAGAACATGAAAAGGGCAATATCTAACTTCATCCTGCAATTGAAATACTTAGGTAATGGTTTTCATTATTACTACAAACAATAAGGTCTATAATATTCTTGAACATCTCCTAAATTTACAAACTTCAAATATGAAATGGCCCTCACTGGAGAGCACTAGAATAAATCAACCATGATACATAGGTTACAGCAGAGGATCTATATATAGAATAAATGTTTTTGAGTCCACCATCTTCTCAAACAGAATGACGGAGAACGGAATTTTAATCGGGCCCTTGCATCGGGACCATCATATGCTGACCCTGCAAAACGCAATTTCATGGGAGAAATAAGTATCAGAATGATGTGAAGGACTTAAGGTGGGATCTGAACAATCAATCCACCAACTAATGTTGCTTCCATATAGCTGTGAAACATTAAGCAGGCTCATAACTAACGGATTACCCCCCATCCTCCACCTTCCTTTTCACCTATGTTGAATTCTACAAGGACAGAGTGGACTCTCTTTCATGCACACAGGCTTTCTATAGTCATCCTAACATGGAGGACGACTTACAAGCTGAGATGACGGACCTCAATAACACACAAGCAATGAGGTAGGAATTTACTCATTAAGCAATAGGCATAGTGTTCAAAAAAGAAGTGGTAGGACCCTGAGAGAATATATCAAGCTTGGCTATCCTTAATTTTCGGCGGAATGAACTAATTCATCTAACTATCAATGTTAACAGGCAATCATACTACAAAAAGCATGTTAATGAGCCATTTCCACTTCCCTACTAGCAAGTCATAGTAGGCCTCAAAACTCACCTCTCCAGACTAACAAATTAATAAAAAGGGAAAAAAAAAACAAGGGCAGAAGTAGGCTAATTCATGTCACATGGCAAAACTGAAAAACCTGACAATTCCAGCATAGAGACATGTGAAGAAGTCAGAATTACTCCATTCCATTTTATATTATGACACCATGATGGAATGCGTTAAAAGAGAGACTGACAAGCTTTAGAAGAAGGGTGTACATGACACCTTACGGAAATCATGTATCGGAAAGGAATAGAACAGTGAAGTGCTACATAAAACAATAAGTCACATGATGCGATGATGATGTAGCCCAAGAGACTAGATAGAGACAAATATGACAATCTTTACTTTATAGTTTGTTCATAGAAGAATCACACCTTTCTATAGTTGGAAACTCTTTAGCATTTAAATATTTCACTTTACTCTTTTTATGAAATGCTCTTATTTAGAGTCATAAAAAAGTCATGACATGTTTACGACCATAAGTCTCAATGGTACTTTTGATATGTGTCAAAAGATCTTTTCTTTTTAAAACTTTGCGGCCAGTCAAGCATCTCCATATAAGACGAAACAATGGGAGTAACGAGCAACTTTTCCCTCCCAGGGCAAATAACCATTATCTATGGAATGGATCAGGTAGTCAATATCCGATAATTTGTTTTCAAACTCAAGCAACAAGTGAACAATGTTTTCAAGTTCTCATTATCTGTTATTTACAGATACCCAAGTGTTGCACAAAGTGTTCACAAGTCATGACATATATTTAGGTAGAAGGTATTTAATGATACTGTACTGCCTCACTTAAGTCCACAATGGACTTGACATTTCAATCAGAGTCGCACATGTCCATCCCTTCTATACCTAACTATCGAGCAAAGTCTAATTTCACATAAAAATGTAGTCCTTTGAGCAACATGCATGATCACCATAAAGCATGAAGAAATGAGCTCAGCTCCAAAATTACTTGCACTGGTTTTAATAGGAAGCAGCAGATACCTAAGTGCAAAAAGGCTATTAACCTATTACAACTCGTGTTTTACCTCATCTACAGATTTGCCTCATTTTGCTTTTTCTTTTTAGTTCTAATAAATTTATGGTAATATTGTTAACATTTAGCAAAATTCTAGGCATCTCCAAGTCTTGAATGAATACATACACGAACCTCCCTTACTATCCCATATCCATTATATAATTTTATCCATCATTGGATGATTATAATATTCAAAGCACAGCTTAATCAGATTTGAACTACGAAATAACGATTTCCACCTTACCATCTTTGTCATAAGTAGGAATCAGTAATAGCATTTGTCGCTAATACTTCTCTGCAATAGTTACTAAAGGGTCAAATTGAAGAACTTGATAAATTGAAAATCTTTTAAGACACTATTCTTATTTTCAACTTTTACATGATTTTTTCCTAACCATGGTCTCAGGAATGAATAGTCTACCGAATACGTCAACCTCCAACCAGCACAGATACCAGTCAACTTTGCCTAGAAAGCCTTAAACAAATGAAGAGAGATCACCTTGTGTTTCTTGTACTCAATGGGATTTTGAATCATGGTTAATCAACCACTTTTGTGGTCAAGACTGGAAAAATATTTCCCCATATAACAGGTGAAGATTAGGACTTCTATGCATTATGAAGCATTCTGAAGGATGGCATGCAGAGATTACACTTCACGAATACATGGAAAAAGTTACCTGAGAGTTCCCATAAGTCATTCCTTGTGAGAATGAACCTTGATGTGCCAGCTGTAACAACATGATGGAGTAGAAAATTAGTAGATGTTGTGCTTAGAAAATTCTCTTAAGCAATTTGAGATCCCAAACAAGACAAAAGAGGGAAAAAAAAAGCTGAAAACACGAAAGAGTACCTGTGAATTAGGACCAGGTTGCATTCCATCTCTTTTAGTAGAGCCATCAGCAGCCTTCGCCGTTCCCTTTGTGTCACCCTACCATATAAATCAGTTGCTCCCACAGCAAAAGGAAAGAAAAGAAATGAAAATGACAATGAAGATGTTATATTGGATATTTCCTTACCTCCATCTGCAACAATCCATTCATCCAACAGGTATCCCCCAACCACAAAAAGGAAAATCATCAATTAATGCTCCATTGCAAAGGGTCACAGGGGAAAGATGAATCAGAAACATAGTGATCATTACCTCTCTGTACCGAGCAAGATACACCTTGAGTGGTTCTATATAATCTTCAAACCCAAGAGTTGCCATTGCCCATAGCAAATCGTCACCATTAATAGTCTTTCTTTTCTCTCTCTGGCACTTGTCACTTGCCCTACAATTCCATCAGCAAACAAGCAACATTGTCAAGGAAATCAACAACATTAGAAATATAAATTTCTCCACAAAAAAAAAAAAACAAACGAAGAAACAGGAAAAAAACAAGAGCCAATATCACCTACAGCCTATAGCATATCCAGACACCTAAAAACAACATTTTGGTACATTCCACGCATCTTTAGTTTAAAACCACAGGATTCAAAACTCTTTTTTATTTTCTTAGACTCAGTGTCAAGTCAAAACAAGACAATCAAATTCAAATTGAGGAAGTAGTTCAACAAAAGAAAGCATGTTCATTAACATTTAAAAGATAAACTTTCAAAGATAACATCAATCAATAATCATCACGAAGGGGAAATGGATCATAATTAATCAATCAAACACGCAATAGACTAAAAAAGATTAGATTTTTAACACAACCCACAGCATTTATGAACCAAAATCCAACCACATGAGCTATACAAATCATTAAACTCATTCCAATACTCAAATAATTCATCATTTTAACACCAGTTAAAAGACGTTAAAAACATACTCGCTAGTGATGAAGCTAATGAACTCAGAAACACATTCCTGAACAGTCTCCTTAGCATCCTTAGCAATTTTTCCATTAGCAGGAAGCCCCTTCTTCATGATCCTACTAATATTAGCTATCGGTAGAAACCTGTCCTGCTCACGTACATTAGACCTAGGACTCTGGTCTCCACCACTCTCATGACTACCATTGCCATTCGGACTCGTTGGTGACCTAGATGAACCACCATCCGCCATACCTTTAAACAAACAAAAATCCATTAAAAAGCACAGTAAGATGAATAACAAACATCCATATAAGAACACAGTAAGATGAACAACAAATATCCACTAAACACAGTAAGATGAATAACAAAAAGCACAAAAAGCCCATTAAAACACATAATAAGATAAATAACAAAACCCCATTTTAAAACACAGTAAGATGAATAACAAAAAACCCATTAAACAACACACTAAGATGAATAGCAAGCAGCTGAAACAACACACTAAGATGAATAGCAAGCAGCTGAAACAACACACTAAGATGAATAGCAAGCAGCTGAAACAACCCATTAAAACACATAATAATAAGACGAATAACAAAAACCCATTAAAAAACTCAGTAAGATGAATCACAAAAACCCATTAAACAACACAGTAAGCTAAATAACAAGAACCCCATTCAAAAACACAGTAAGATGAATAACAAAAAGCAGAAAAAAAAACCCATAAAACATACAGTATGATGAATAACAGGAAGCAGAAAAGAACCCTAATTCTGATTTCTGCCATTGAAATAGTTAGAGAGAGAGAGAGTTAATTTGGGATAGAGAGAGAGAAAATGGGATAAAGGGGGGATTTTTTTTCAAAAAAAAGGATAAAAATAAACCTGGGGATTTGTACAAAATGGGCGCGAGGGAGAAGGGAATTGAAGGAAAGATCGGACGTTGGAGAAGAAGGGAGAAAGGGAGACGACTGAGATGAGGCAGAGCTTTGGATTTTGCCCTATCAACACCGTTCGTTTTCTTGAATACTCTGAAAAAAAATAATCACAATTTCTTCCACATGTATTTGGAGTCTTCTACATTGGTGTCCTTTTGGTGGGTGAGTAGGTCCCATTG
Organism: Solanum aculeatissimum; assembly: GCA_038996855.1. Lineage (NCBI taxonomy): Eukaryota > Viridiplantae > Streptophyta > Magnoliopsida > Solanales > Solanaceae > Solanum > Solanum aculeatissimum. The sequence goes on along the minus strand of JBCEWC010000001.1, from coordinate 96,736 downwards.
GAGTTATGTTATTATTTTTGTCCGTTTCAATTTATGTGATATTTTTTTTCACTTTTTCGTAATTCAAATTATACGATGATAATAATAACAAGAGAGGAGAGGTCTTGTAGAGGATAAGATGTGAGCAATGGTTTTCGAACAGTTATTACGTCGTTGCTTCTTGTATTATCTTATTTAATAAAGTAATTTTTTACACTAGGCGTTCAAACACTTTTTTTTTGTATGGATGGAAGTTGTCGGACATGACTTGCTTAACTGGATTCATGGAGTTGGAATCTTTTTTGCGAAAAAGACTCGCTTATTTGAAGGGCTTTGCTTATTATAAGTAACGTTGATGATTTCAGAACAGGTAGAGATAGGTCGAAAAAGTTTTGAGGAAAAGTGATTAGATACGATATGACGTAACTTCAGTTTACCAAGGCTATGATCTTGAATGTGAGATTATAGAGGACACGTATACCAGATTAAGGTAGAATGTTAGTTAGATAATTAAGTGTTGTATCATACATTCTTTCATACTATTAGATTCTAGTAGTTGCTTGTCCCTTAAGTTCGGTTATTACTTGTGGATTTTCTTACATCTCGATTATAGTTTATCTTAATGGCTACTATTTAGGATGATTTATTAGGTTGTTTATAGTATTTTGTCATGATTTTTTTTCATTTCGTTTTTTTATATATCGCTTTAGATTATTATTTTTTCTTAAGTTAAAAGGTCTTTCAAAAATAATTTCAGTATCTTTAAGATCGTGGTAAATCCTATATATACTCAGCTCTCTTCATACCCCGTTTTGCATGACTATATTAGGATGTTGTTGTTGCACTCACTCTGTCCATCTTTACTTGACCCCTATACTATTTTAGGATGTCCCACAATACTTGTCCAGTTTATGAAATCAAGAGATAATTTTACACTTAATTCCTAATTTACCCTTGTCATTAATTATAGTTATTTCCCTATTACATTTTTCAATACATTGTATTAATTATATTCAAAGGGTGATTTGGTAAAATTATCCTTATCATTTACTACTTCTTAATCCCTGTATCAAGTCAATAGGGGCCAAGTAAAGTTGGACGGAGGGAGTAATAACAACGTACCCCTGAAATCATACAAGTGTCTATGAAGAGTATAAAATAAAAGAATATGCATCGGTTGATTCAATTTAATTTTATGTATTATTAGTTTGATTTATCGATTTTGATTTGTGAACACGTTAAATCAATAACCAAATCAATAAAATATTTATTAATTGACTTTTGATTCCTAATAGTTTAGTTTCTGGTTTAACAAATAGGAATATACTCATACAATCATGTTTAACAATATTTTAAAAAATAGAAATAATAGCAAAAATAAAAATGCAACACAAATTTTAACATTGATAATTTATATTTAAGACGAAATTGTTTGAATTTTCTTCTAAAGATTTATGCAATAAAATGCGAAAGCAACATTAATTATGTGTTTTTGTCATAATCAAATCTAAAATTTAAAAGAGAGAATGTAATACTAGTTTGTGACGAGAAGAGATAATGTGTCGTAGTAATAGAGAAGAAGAGAGACTAATTTGTGTTGCCTAGAACCAAAAGTAATACTAAAATTTAGGAAATAGACTTAGTAAAATGTCAAAATCATTGTTATAATATCAGGAGTAAAATAACAATTTTAATATAATTTTATTGGATTATCGATTTACTAATCAAAATCATAAAATTGATAATCAATAAAAAAATTATAGAACTATTTAAAAATCATTAACTCAATAACTCAGTATCAATAAATTATTATTTTTTTAGTTTGATTTATCAGTTAGATCGTTAATATATCCCTGATTTACAGTGACAATAACAAAATCAGTGCAGTCCTACAATTGAGTATTGGGGAGGTACATAAACTTTACCTTTGCTTTTTGATTTGTTAAGGTCGAGAGGTTGCTTCCCAAAAGATCTTCGGCTCAAATAAAATATATCAAAGTAAATATAGAAAGAAAATACAATAGTGAAGAAGTTAAGCCGTAAAAAAGGGAAAATTGAATAACATCGATAACAAAAACTATGCCAATTGAAACGAAAGAAATGACAAGTAAAGATAAAATCATAGAATAAGATATTACGAGGGAAATAATAATAATATTGGTAAAGGAAACTATATAGAACTCGATTGCCTACTTTTTTTCTACCTCTAAATCTTCCTATCTAAGATCTTATTTTTGGTAAGTAAAATGGAACACTATATTCTGGCTAATCACTTTTCCCCATAATTTTTTCGACCCATATCTATTTCCCTGCATACTCATTGTAGCCATCCAAACTATCTCATCTTACTTTTCTCATCTTGCCAGCAACAAAGGCCATTATTTTTGCGATCAATATTTTAAAATCTTCAAGTTAATTCTTTTTTTATTGATTTTTCATTTGATGTTTAATATTATTTTTTAGTTGATTAATTTGAATTCGCATGAAAAAATTCTACTTTTGAAGATAAATTTTACAAGTAGCCACTTTTTAGTCCCTAAAGTGAAACATAATTACGATTGTAGAATTTAAAACTCCACGATCATATATAATAATACTTTTCAAAAATATAGTCTAAAATGACATTTCAATGTAAAGCACTTTCTACTAAAGACTATTACAATGTTATAACGGGATAATTACACCCACAAGTCACTGAGAAAAATTATTTACACAAAAAATAGTTCACTTATTTTTAATTACGAAAAGTAACCATCCGACTAACATTTGACTATTTGTTACAATTTTGGGCATTTAACCCTTGTTGTATAGACATGTATAGTTAGTGTATATATATGTATCATAATGTATATTTAGTATATAGCTCATGTATAAGTAATATACATTGTATAGCAGTGTATACTTTCTATAACTATATTGTATAGTCATGTATAGTTTTGCTGATTCGGGACTATTTTTTATGTAAATAAAACATAGACTGCTTTTCTAAAAACTTTTTACTTTTTTGTATATATAAACGCAACCGGCAGAAAGTGAAATATAGTATAACACTGCAGTCTGCAGCAAAGCAATTATCAGCAGCAGTAGAAATGGTAGGACATGGGGCCAATCATTGATCAATAAGACTATTGCCCTAGTGTGTTTGGACTGTTCCATTCTGCATATTCCCTCACATGACTACCCCTCTTTTCTGTTCGGATCAGTTTTTGCATACCTCAACTACTTTATCGAGCACATGCTACCTCCTGCTGTAACAAGTTGCGCTCCTCAACTACTTTATCGAGCATATGCTACTTCTTGCACTTTTCAGCTACTCCATCAATACAAGTATCAAGCTACGTACCTCAACTACTACTTCTCACCAATACAAGTATCAAGCTACGGACCTCAGCTACTAACATTTGCTACCTCTCACCAACATGAGTACCAGGCCGCATAACTCAACTGCTTCTCTCGATTGTACGCATATTATCTCCTACCAATCACAGCTCAACTACTTCATTGCGTTACCTCCCACCAACACAAATACCAAAAAACTCCATATTCTTGAGGGCGAAGTCCCAGATTAGGAAATCTGTTGCATGTTTATGGCCTTCGCCGTCAATCAGATTGTTGTTCTCTCTTCCCAGATGGCAAATAATTCTTATTACTTATAGCTTCTTAGTTCATAGAGAAAATTCAGTTCTTTCTTCACATTGACCTATTCCTATATCAGAAATGTGTAAAAGGGAGCAAGTAATGAGGTATCAGTGACTTGAGGGAAACCAGAGTTGCAGACCCTCAGCAAAGTCTGTAGCCACTCATATGGTTTTAACCATAAGAATTTCTATCAAAAGAGCAATAGAAGTATAGAATTGCTTGCACTTTTTCTCTTGGTTCAACCCAAAACTCATAATGAACTCAAAAACTTGCCTTTACACAGCAGAAAAGAAGTTTTGTTTCTAACAAAAGGTGTCAATAACATCAATTGTGTAACTCTAGACCTTGAGAGATATGTGAATATGGCAAAATGAATTTGGAAATAACGCAAATTAATGGTCTATTATATGAACAAAATCCTATAGTCATATCAAAACAAAACTTATCGAGCTGCTGGTCTTGTGATAGATTCATCAATGGACAAGTAATGGTCACTTGCACCAAGGTCCATTGAACCATTGTGTAGGGAGGAATGCATCGAATGCCTGGATATGTCATCTGAACTACCTTCCTTAACTGCTTCTGAGCCTCTTTCGATTGCAATTGCATCCTGGATTTCTTTGATAACTTCTGAGATCGACGGTCTCATGCTCCCATGAGGTTGGACACACATCAAAGCTTTCTCAGCTATCTTCCAAATTGATTGGATGTCATAGTCATTGTGTAAAGCAGGGTCAATAATGCCCTGAATGTCCCCACTTTCAATGTGTAGTTTTGCCTAGATGATTAGAAGCAGAAAGTATTAAATCAATCCAGTAAATGTCTAAGGTGGTACCGAATAGCATAGCATGGTTCAATAGGTAAAATCCTTCCCCACAATGGGATTATGCAGGAGTCGATATAAATTTTTCAGATGTTCCCACTAAATTGTTAGAAGAAACTATAGACATTCTGAATGTTTAACGTTGGGACTATGTTGCTCAGACTCTTTAAAAATGTCTCCAAGTTCATGTCAGGTCCTTCAAAAGCAGTACATTTTTTAAGGATCTGACAAGTGCGGCAACATTTTTGGAGAGTCCAAACAACATAGGATTGGGACACCTAATGAGTATAATAATATAGGGCTATATCAGAACCAAGAAGATATCAACTTCTCTAAAAGAAAGAAAGTACTAAGGTGAAAATTCGCTAGCAAATAGCTATCAAAGATAGTGAACATGACCAATAAATAATCTTACCCACTGGACTATATTACGGCAATTGACACCAAATTTTTCATTAGATATTGCTTCTTGACCAGATATTAACTCCAAGAGAATGACACCAAAACTGTAAACGTCACTTTTGTCCGTCAACTGCTGGGAAATGTAATATCTGCATTGAATTAAAAGAGTTAGAAGAACATAGAACTCACTAAGAAAAGACAACTTGGGAGCATTAGACACTGAACTTCAGGTAAAATTTGTGAGCATTCAACATAGTTCTTGCAGAAAGAACATAACAACTAGTTTTGACAATTCCTGATGACATTATCGAGAAGGGGACCAAAAGTTCTAAAAGAGAAGATGATGTATCAACTGTTGACACTCGTGTAAAGGAGATTGCGCAGAAGTCATTTGTTGTTTTAAACTTTTAATTAACATTACTCTCTGTCCTTAGCTTATGTAGCAGACTGCCCTTTTTTACTCTGTCTCAAAAAGAATGACACTTTTCTATATTTAGAACAATTAAGCTTTAAAATTTATATTTTACTCTTATGGGAAGATTTACTGCCATACAAATGTCTATGGCTTGCTTTAGATCACAATGTTCACTTTCCTGTTTCTTAAACTCCGTGCTTTATCAAATGGTGTCACGTTTATTGGAACGTGGCAGTACTAGTAAGAAGTTTTACAAATATTGACAAAGAGAACATAACATAAACGAATTAAAGTCTGGTTAGAGAAACCCTAGAATCTCTATTTTTTTGAGGCAGACAAAACTGAGCATAATGGATATAGTGGACTGATATATCTAACCAATTAGATGGGCAATGGTGCGTAGTAGTCGTCGTTGCATGGAAGAAGAACTCAAAGAAGTGGATTAGGTGATGTCAAGGCCAAAATAACAAATTAAATACACAGAGCTCTCCAGTTTCATTGAAGATCAGTCAAGTGAATATCTTACACCACCATGATATGTTATAGCATTGACAATCAAATAAATAGAGCACAATACAACCGAGACCCTGTCTGAACGATGTCGCAGTTGTGGACAAGTCATTTATGCTGAATCGTTTTAATTGGTGAACGCAAAACTGCTAAAAGATTAGCTCATGCTATGGGAAAACTCCTCATGTAGCCATGATTTGCTTTCTCCCCAGGGCTTTGAAACTCAGGTATATAATTTATGTTGGGAATAAGGTTACTGGTAGCATTTAGATACATTTGCATCATTAAGATTCATAGAAAAACTTTTTCCTTCTTGTTAATAGGTTTGAGAAACAAAGAAAATATATGATCCTTCCATAAAATTAAGAGTATACATAGCAAAAAAATTGTGTAATAAAAATGCAGTAAATGCTTGGATACAGTTAAAGAAAAGTTCACAGTTCAAGAGAAGAATGCGTACTCAGGATCCAGATATCCTACAGTTCCACGAACTATGCTTGACACATGAGAAGCTCCATCTACTGCAAGTTTGGAGAGACCAAAATCTGCAACTTTCGCTCTCATATTCTTGTCAAGCAGAATATTGCTAGTTTTCACATCTCTGTGGATGATGGATGGGACACATCCTGTGTGAAGATATTCGATTCCTGAAACAAGCATAAGAGTAACATAGTAAATATAGAAAGATCCTTCTAGTCTAATCTAAAAACTTTTTCCTTTCTTACAAACCTTTTGCAGAATCTTCAGCAATCTCAAGGCGCCTGATCCAATTAATACTTTGATCATGTAACTGAGGACCTGCCAATGTTTATACACATGGAGCATGATTCAGATTGGAACATTCAGTAATCAAAGTAAGAGATGAACTTACCATAGAGGTGTTCTTTAAGAGTTCCATTATGCATGAATTCGTACACAAGGATGCTCTTCCCGTCTTCCTGACAAAATCCTAGAAACTGTACAAGGTTCCTGTGATGAATTCTTGAAAGCAGAGCGACCTGCATCAAATATCATGCATTCACATATTAAGTGTCCAGGAAAACCATAACAATTTAATTAAGTGAAACTGTGGTAAAATCTTCACTAGGATGGAAATTGTAAATTTGACACATATAAACTGGATATGGTTGTACTAAGTTGCATCAGATCCAAAATTGCACAATGTAGAGGGAAAAATTGCATCACTGTATAACAACTTAGTCAAGTTCCATTGCTGGTCTAGAGGTTTATAGCCCATGACCTTCTATGGCATATACATTTGATGAGTGTGAAAAAGCACCACTGAGAAAGTATCCTCTTGCGTTAAATTAATCCTTTATGAATTATGCAGCTTTCATTTTCTATACTGAGACGCTATTCAGATTTGAAAAGCAAAATTAATGTGAGTGTCAAGACAGCCCCGGCCTTTGGTTCGACATCAGAGGTAGTACAGAGCAGGAGTGTGGTAGGAGCATGTCATGACTTCAAAACCTGGTTGTTGCACCAAGTTTGGTATTTAAGTTAAAAGAGGTAGAGGCATGGACCCATTATCCCTGAGTTCCAAAAGTAAAACAATGTATTCCTTGATAATCCAAAAAATTTAAAAGATTAGTGAAATGGTGAAGCCTCTTATATCTTGATCTTCCTCATAACATTATACAGATAAATAATGGGTTTTTAGCACAGCATCAGTCCCGACATTTCAAGACCATGCTTATGCATCATGACAAGCTTCTAGAATATGATAGGAGCATCCACCTATTTACCTCATTTGAGAATTCTCGCTTCCCCTGAAAGGAATTATTTGTAAGAAGTTTAACAGCAATTTCCTTCCCGTCCTTCAATTTCCCATAGAATACAACTCCAAATCCCCCCGATCCAACCTTTCTTTCAAAGTTTTTGGTCGCTTCTTCAAGTTCAGCTAACGTAAAGCAGTGTGCTGCTTCCGTTGCAGCATCTCCAAAGGAAGAGACGACCCTTTGAGGAGGTAAATTCAACTCAAGGTGACCTAAAACAGAAGCGGAAAGATAATGTGAGTCCCACCATTTTTTTTATGCATAATGAAAATAACAAATTAAGTATTGCACCAGACCTTGCTTAGGAGATTTTTTTTTCCCTTTTTGCAGTAGTATGCAAGAGGCAATAGTAGCAAGAAGAAGAGCGGAAGCCCCAACGGATGAGCCTATAATGATTTTCTTACGGCTGCGACTAGTTTCCCCTTTGTGAAGATTAAAGTTTCCAGTATAGCTGAGGAGAATACAGAATATTTCAGCAGATTTAGTAAAGAAACGGACAACATAAAACAATTTAAAAAGGCAGCATGATTATCAGAGAAACTTAAGACTTGTTATTTTGACATAGAAAATGTAAAGCAGTGAGTGGAGCTTAGTTGAGACTGGAGACACTTAGAATGCACAATAAGAATTATTAAAGTAACTGACGTAACAAACCACAACCAAGCGCAGAGGATTTAACATATGAGTATCTTCACAAACCAACTTATGTTAAGATCATCAGCTTTCATAAAGTGGAGTATTGAATATCTACAATGAGCTCCCTATAGATATACCTTGGTAGCTGAAATGAAAAGGTTTATGGATCAACAAGTACACCTTAATCACAAGCTAGTTGGAGCCGGTATGAATCCTCAGTATCCATGTCACGCTAATTACACCCACCTCAATCCAGCATTTAAGAAATTAATTCCTCTAGCACTAAAAAAGTAAAACTCAAACTCAAGACAGTTTCTATGACACTACAAGAAATATGCATGACAAGATACAAGGCGTAACCTTAGAAACAAACACTTAGCACAGAAACGATACCCACTTCAAAATCACACCATTATCGAGAAGACCAGATGGCACACTTCCGGTTAGCATGTTGTTCTGCACGTACCTGCAATCATCATTTTCATTAAGAAAGAACAGAAAACTTTACTAGAGGCAATACATGCGACTACAAACTAAAATAAGATAAAGGAATGCAAGTGGAGCCAAAGAAGTACTAAGGACGTGATCATGATCTGCAGCTCAACCAGGGTTATGCTAGATTCTTATTCTGATGAGCGGAAGCTTAATATGAGAGTTAAGCTTATCATTCATATGCATGAACTTTGAATAGCATCTGCAGCCTAAAATGCTTGAGTAAATTCTATAACTAATTGTACATTTAGCAAGAAAGATAATTATGCTGCTTACAATTCTTTCAAATTTGATAGGTCTTCTAAGGTGGACAGAAGCTGTCCACTCAACTGATTGTTCTCAAGATGTCTGCAAGAAACATAATGATTAGATGCACCACTCAATGTATTTAAAAGAATGTTTTAAAAAAATGAATCGAAAAAGGCAGCTCAATTTACATTATCTGTAAGTTAGGGCATCCGCTAAAATCAGGTATTGGACCAGTCAGTGAATTCCCATCCAGCCAACTGCATTAGGAACATGGCTGAATATTGATTATACAGCAGCAGAAAAGGAAGAAGAGAACCACAGCAGATGTATGGAACATTTAACAGAACATTATCATGACTTACAGCTCAACTAAGCCACTCAACTTTGTCAACTCCAACGGAATATTTCCAGTCAAATTTTTCCCAGACAATTTACTGCCAAAGGTGACAGTTGTGAATTAGCCAATTGCTTCCGGTTGTGAGAAAGATGTAAAGAGAAAACTAGAAAGTAACGTAAAAGAATTCTTTCATAGCTACGGCACAGAAAGTGGAATGCCTGAAACCAAGCATAAAGAAGCTAAAGTGATGAACTCTACATTGATGTTATTCTTGGTCTGATATCTGAGTCACAGTGGATCCAGGACCATGGTACCGGTAAGCATGGGTCACCACCTTCATTTGTCCAATTGGCTGAAGAGTAGAGTGAGACTAAACTGGAAATAACTGGTCCTGCAACACATGCAAAGGGTAACGGGCATGCCCAATTATTTTGAAACTAGCTAACAAAGGTGCTCACTATAATAGAAAAATTCCTTCTAATGAATAAACTGCAGATAATCATTTCAACGAATCACATTTCAATAATGTTCAAAGAAAGACATGGTTTTACCATCTAAAGAGCCATCAATTCTCTTCACATATCTGTTTATTTCCATAGCATTCAAGATAGGCCCCATGGTGGAGTCGATTGTCTTTCCAAAACGAAAAGATAATACAAAAGGCAAGGATAAGTTGAAATAGCCTGGCTCATATAAACGATATTTCCCATGGGCATTCTCTTGGATATTAACAACAAGCTTGCTGATATCAGGAGCTCCAGGGAGGACCAACCGGAATTTCCTACTATCACTGGGATCCAAATCCTCAATTTCAGCAAAATAAGTAAATGCCCAACCAAAACCAGGGAAACCATCAAGATTCAGACGATAAGTTAATGAGCCATTTCTTCCTACTACAGCAGTCTGCATTGCTTTCTGAGGAGGCATCTCACCATTTACAGTGTTCACATCAATTGGCATTTTGGTTGAAACTCTTTCGGTACCAGCAGCAACATCAACAAGGTAATTTGCTTTTTTTATGGTGTCGGACGCCCATAGTCTATCGAATGGGTCATCAGGGTACCTAGGAGAGTAAAGGCATTAAGGGAAGATTAAAATTTTGTAAACCGAACAAAAACAATAATCCAGAAGAAGAGCATGCAAGGGACAGAGCCTAAGCCTGTCTGTTTCAATTCAAAAATGTCAATAGCTATTATATTCTAAAAATATACAAGAACATGCAAGAACATAGATTTAGAAGCTGCCACAGTAACTGAAGAACTGAAACATACCTGACAGGATCATCACTCTCTGCGCCAAAATTTATCCTTGCAGAGACGCTCATGAAATAATCGTTCTCAAATTCAGTCATATATATTGAACCATTAAAATGTCGGAGCTCAAGTGTAGAAATGAAGGGCAGACCAGTGGTTGCATTGGATAAACAAACACTTACGGAAGGTTCCTTGGCTAAAAATATTACCTCTTGGTACTCCATTATATTAGCATCAGATATAACTATTGTAGCCCAATGAGTTGCCCCAAGTGAGATGTCAAACTTTGGGTAAACATTGTTGTTATCAAAGTTTCCATATAGAAAAGTTGCTCTTACAAGGTACCTGTTTCGGGGAATCACATCAAGTGTATAGCAATACTTCGTGTTATCGGCTGGAAAGTATCTCAAGGCCATATATTGTGTCCTCGTCTCATTTGCTACAGAGATATTAGCTACATCTCCACTAATCATTTGAGTATCAGGAGTCCATTCAAGACCAAGTTCATCTGTGAAGTTGTCTTTGCCTCCACAATCTAAACTTACAAAACCTGTTTGACAGTTTGAAATTTATCAGCAGTGCATAAAGAAGGAATATATCCACCAACTTTCACACCCATTGGTAAAGCTTCATTAAAGAATGCGGACTGCTTTCTCCTTTAGCAACACCCAGAAGTTTTATTTCATGTCTTATCAATCTTTCTTAACAACAACAATATACCCAATGAAAATTCACAAGTGGGATGTGGGGAGGGTAGAGCCTAAGCAGACCTATCCCTACCTCATAGAGGTAAGGAGGTTGGTTCTAGAGGACCCTCAGCTTGAGTACAACAAATCAAAGTAGGTATAAAAAGGAAAAACATTGTGAAGAAAACATAGCAACTACTAATGAAACATAAGAAAAAAAATAGTGTGATAATTAAATCACAATAAACAACAGATCATTAACTAAATAAAAAAATAGTGTGATAACTAAAATTTTATCCTCCAAAAGGTCAAAACTTTTCCGGTTCAAACTCTGTTCTTAATTAGAGTTTCTTTTCCAGATGTACAATAGCGAGTCAGAGATATAAAAAGGAAACATGGTCGATCAGATTTTCAAGAATGAAACCATAAGCACCCACAAGACATACATTCCAGGAATATGCATTCAATTACAGATACATTCTTAAAAGTATGTGACACCTATTTCTCCTATTCCCCTTTTTGTTTTCTCCAATTTCCATTTCAAGTATTTAACTTCCTTAATCAATAACAAGAATGTTTGTTCAAAGAGCACCAAAAGCAGTAGATACAACCTCACCCACCCCACACAAACAAATATGTCATGCATGTACTTCTTATTTTTTAGCTTCAAGAGTCCAGTATCCGGAACCCACTCCCCTACTACTCCGAATTCATGCCATAGAAATCTCACTATAGGGGTTTCAGCAGCCCCAAACAAAGACAGACTTCACATCTGATAAAGGGTGAAACAAACTTTACCATTCTGCCACACCCTTCACTAAGATTAAAATGCTTTTAAAAATCACATCTTGCAACAGACATACTACAGGGAAATACTCTATGAACATCAAGACAAGCCATTTAAAGAACATAAACTAAGAAAATCAGCACAACTTTTCTTTACAACACACAGCAGCAGAAACCCATGAACAAGAACAAGTAAATCTAGACCCCACCAACATATTAACAACAAATAAGCAAGAAAGATTAATTAAGCAGAAGGGTTAGTACCTGGCTGTGCTTGGCTGCCATTTAAGAGAAGAAAAACAGCAAAACAAAGGCAAAATATGAAAAATCCAGCACCCATTACTCTAAATCTTGTTCTTTGATTGAAACAAAAGGAACAAGTAGTCAAGAACTACTATGGAAATGGTGACATCAAAAAGGCACTAAGCAAAAAAGTTGAGCATAATTTCAAGTATTGAAAAACAAAACCAAAAAAACAAAACATAAGATTAATAAATGAACTATATGATTGCCATACATATGTTTCTGGAGTGAAAAAGAATGTTTTTTTTTCTTCTTTAACTTAACAAATTGAGTAAATAAATGTTGAAAGAGAAAAAAAGTTGGAATCTTGAAAGAGAAAAAGAGTGATAAAAATGGAGTTTTTATTAGTGTGAGGGAAGGACTCTATCACTCTGCTAAGTTAAGTTGGATGCATTATTATTGGTCAAGTACCACTTTTAATTTTATTTTATTTTATTTTTTGTATTTTTGCTGCTTATGTTTATCTACTAGATTAAGAAAAAATAATTTTTTTTTAATGATTAAGAAAAAATAAAATAATTTCATAAAGTTTAATTCTAACATGACATCTTAAGTTGTTATTACTTTGTTCTTTTTTATCTTAAATAAAGTCAGAGGTTATGATTAGGGGTGGAAAAATTGAATCGATCGATAAATCGAATCGATAAAAACGTTATTGATTTATTAGGTTATTGAGTTTTTTAAAAAAAAATTATTGGGTTATCAATTTGATATCAGTTTTTACTATTTTGTTATAAATTATAATAATTTACTATTTTATCACTTCATAAATAGTAAATATTAATAATTTAATAGTAATAAGACACTATAGCAATACTTTACCTATTTTAATCTTTACCGTAATTAAGTGATTAGTTATTCACTTTAGTATTTTAGTTTGTAATTAACTAATCATAGTCTTCGTACTCCATCTTCTTTTGTTAATGTAAATTCTGATTTTCATCCTTATCGAGTAAATTGAAAATCAAACCGTTAAGGACTTAAAACTGATAAATCAAAAACTGATAAAAAAATATGTTATTGGTTTAGCTTATTTAAAAATTGATAAATCAAATCGATAATGTATAAAATCGAACCGAACCGACTGATGCACACCCCTAATTATCATCATCATCCAACATCCATCTCTAACTATATATATATGTGGATAATATTCACGAATAATTTAGATGTCTTGATTAATTTATAATGCTATATATATGTGGATAATATTCACTGTATTGCTTTTTTTTTAAAAAAATAAATAATTAGTAAATTTATTGTATCAAAATTTAATTTCACTTATACATTTTGAAGTATCAAAATTTTATATTTGACATTTACATCAAATTATTAAAAATTGAAAGGGAAAGAAGAAAAGGTCAAATGGGACCTACAGCATGGCAGGTTTAAGTTGGACTATATTATTATGACTATGTAATAAGGAGGGGTGGGGGGGGAGA
>JBCEWC010000001.1:52267-82999 GCA_038996855.1 Solanum aculeatissimum | reverse complement strand
CATTCAAAAAAAAAAAACACCCCCCCCCCCCCCCCCAAAAAAAAAAGTCCAATAAAATTATTAATTTCTATGTAATATAATTATTTGATTTTGATATTTAATTAACAAGGAGGAGGTGTTTGGTTATATGAAGGTTTCAATTTATGTGGCATCGATAGATTTTTTTTATATATTTTAGAAGATAGTGTGAAATTATAATTGAAGCAGCTAAAGAAATACTATGAAATTGTTGAATCAACCACGTCAATACGCAGCTGCCTTGAAAAGATTAAATTAAAAAGTCGATAAACTATTTTTTATTGGCCCATCAGAAGCTGCTCAAGCAAGCAGGCAGTATAAATTATTTTTTAGTCTCGATTAATCACTTAAAATAATTGATTAGGATGATATAGCAAAATCGTAGCTGAAAAAATGATTTATTAGGGGTAATATTATAAAAACACAGTCGAAACAACTGAAGCAGATACGTCAATTGACAGTTGCCTGCTAAAGCAGACATGTCAATCGGGACATATCTGCTTATTGTCACTTATATATAAGTAGTAGATAATGCTTAAATCTAAAATTTTTAGTGAAGATGCAAGGGGCTTCATCCAAAAAAATATTTTTATTTATGTTAGTTTATTTTTTTTAGTCGGTCTAAATTTTTTTTATATATTTTTATATTTAGCAATAATTTAATTTTAATAAAATAATTTGCAGTCAAACAAATATCTATAGCTTATTTTAGACCAAAAATTATAAAAAAAATCCTTAAATTACGTGTCAAGTCAAATTAAGCAATATAAATTGGGGCAAAAGAAGTATTATATACAATGTTAATACTTTTTATACTTGATTTCTATATTTTTTGAATTTTTTATGAAATTTTTTATTTTACTGTTAATTAAGTGCAACTTTTCAATTTTACTCTTTTTTTTCTATGTTGCGAGGATAAAGAGATATATTTGGTATATAATTATAATATTAATACACTAGATAGCACTCTATCGTGGTCTGTCATCTATTACGGTGTTTGATGAAATTAGTAGAATATGTGGTTGAACGATCATTATTAACTTGAAACTTAATCTAGTCAAAATGTTGATTACTTTGCTTGGGATTTCCTAATTTCTTCAGAGATTTTAATCTTTTATTATTATTTATAATATTTAATATTTAAAATTTATTAATTTAACTCGTAATTTTTATTCATATCATAAAAAGCAACATCATAAAAAATCTTTTAATATGAGATAGTCAAATTGTTAGATGATTGATCATAATGTTAACAAATAAACACATCTTTTAATGATTTTTTTAGTATTAAGAATTTATAACAGTTTAATAGGAGTCCGGAATTAAAAGAATAATTTTTTTGAGAATTAACCAAAACAACAATTAATATTGGTATCGTATGCATGACCTGTTGCGCCTTGCCTTTTGGACTTAACGTCGTGTCTAACGTTTGAGGCAGTAGCGGTAAGACGTAGGTCCTACGGTGCCTTATCTATCAGATTGCTTTTTAAAAAAAAATTGTGCACCTTGCCGGTGGAATCAACAAACATTTGTACTAGTGCACAATTTTTTTAAAAAAAAGAGCAATCCGACATGTAAGGCGCCGCAAGACCTGCGCCTTATCTTTACTGCAATGCCAGCCTTCCTCAGGCGTTAGATACATCGTTAAGTCAAAAAGGCAAGGGGTAACAGGCACTGCACCTTTGCCCTTGTCGTATGATACCAATATTATTTATCGTTTTGGTTAGTTTTCAAAAAAATTATACCTTTTGAATTTTAAACTCAATATATAGTCATTAGATAAAGCAATAACATAAAAATCTAGATAATTATGAGAAAAATAACTTGCAAAAAGAGTGGGGAAAAGGTCATTATTTTCATTTTTGGTGATTTTTTTTTTGACTTCTTAAATGGGAACCAAACAATTAAAAAAAAAGACTTATTTTAAAATAATGCATTTTAAGACTAATTAATAGGAACTTAAGAGATTTCTTGGTCAAATATTATATTCTCTTAAAAATAATTTTTATTTTCTTTTTAAACAAGATCAATCTAGTAGTTGGATTATATTATTGAGTATATACTCCAAACACTAATTACATATTAATTAATAAAATTTTATAAATTAATTTTTTTCAAAATTATTTTAGCAAGAACATGTTATTCACAACTAATTATTAACCACTTTTCCACTATGACAAACTTACTTTATTACCTTTTTAGCTATCAAAGTATGTGATTGAAACCTTTTTTGTTAACTTTACATAAAGCAAAAAAAAAAAAAAACATTTTTGCTTTATTTATTTAATTAGATCCACAAAAAAAAATAAAAAAATTCTACATATATGTAATCCTTAATGTCTAAGTATTTGTATAACAACAAATATTTTTAAATCCCAATTGTTATAATAGCAACTATTAAAGAAACTCCTTATTGTTGGCCTTACATTTTCTCTTATTAAAATAAAATACAGTTGAGGTTAAGCTAGCATGTCTCGTCGACGCATCTCTTTCATTGAGGGTATTTTATTAAAAAAAAATTAAAAAATTATTTTATTTTAATTTAATTAGTTATACAATTTTATTAAAATTATGAGACCTTCTTTAACTATGACTGTTATTTTTAAATTCATATCCTTTGATTATAACTTTATTTTTTTGAATGTTAATGATTTTTTTGTATATATATTTGTACATGCTTTGAAAAAAAAATAACGATTAGTGATGAAAACTATTTTAATCATTAATATCTCAATAAACCTCTTACATTTCAATGAACTTTTTTTACAAAGATGATTTACTATCACATAAATATATATATAAAATTTATTTTGTATAAAACTATTTTAATTATTAGATTTTCTATTTGTATAATCAACTATTTTATTTCAATATCTCAAGTTATGATTAATTTGATTTTTTCAATTAAATTTTTTTTTAATAATCACTAGAAAGTCACTATTATATGTGCTACAAAGTTACAAATACTAAAATTACTTATTTCCTTATGTAGTTGTGACATTAGAGAGATAGTAAATCTTTTTTTCAAATTTATAAATCTTTACCTAATTGACAGTAGAATTTTGTCTGATACTTTAGAATTTTGAATTAAATTACTTAAAATTTATTATTTATTAACAACATTTTTGAGAAGAAGAATCAAGGTATTGCAACATGATAGATGAATTTTTTCTAATATTTTAATTTTGAATTAAATGACTTAAAACGTATTATTTATCAATAAAATTTTGAGAAAAAGAATCAAGGTATTGCACTACAACAACAGATGGCTAGTATTTTATTTGAATATTTTTTTCCCAAAATATATAATAGAGTATTGACTCTTTGCATATTTGACCAACAATTTTGGAGAAACATACTAGTTTAATTTCTTTGTTCACACCTTTCTATGTTGCATAACTTTCACAGAATTAATTTGGCAAAGAAAGCATAAATGTCAGTTGAAATCAAGTTAAATGACATATTTATATATTATATTTAAATCAAAAGTATAATAAAAATTTACTAAATACAAAAATGTAAAACCTTGAAATGATGTTGATGAAAACTTTTTAGGTCATTTTGAAATCACGTTGATAAAAATTTTTAGTTCTTAGATTAGGATTCATATAATTTTTCTTTTTCCTTTTATTATTTTAGCTTATAAATTTATCTTTATTGGACTTATATTAATCGAAGTCAAGGTTAATATACATTATTGCTACAAATAAACTTTCTGAATGTTTTGAAAAAATGAATAATTGTTGTGAAGAACCATTTAGAAATTAATTATACTTTAAAGTTATTATACCAAATCAAAATTAATTAGAAGAATAACCTGGATATATTAAGAATTGATTTCTAACGCCTCTAAATTTGACACGAATTCTTAATTTCATTCGTGAAATATTGATAATCTTAAAAACATCTCTCTACTTTGAATAACGCAACTTAAATACACTTGTAATCTTATAACAAGAGTGAAATACACCATCAAAATTCTTGCCAAGTTAAAGAATATTTTTAACACTTATGATAGTTCGGAGGGTGTATTTTAATTAAGTTAGTCAATTAGAAAGGGTGTTTTTAAGACTGTTAATAGTTCGAAAATGAAACTAATAGTTCTCTATAAAATATGATCCTAAAACTAAACTTAGACAACCGAAACTAACATACCCAGTGAAATCTCACAAGTGAGACCTGAGGAGGGTAGAATATATGCAGACCTTACCACTACCTCAAAGGTAGAGAGGTTGTTTTCTCAAATCCCTCGTCTCAAAAACTCATAGGCAACAAAGAGATAGTTTAATGGATAAAAAAGGAGAATTATCATACTATAATAAACAAACTATTTTACCATTCCACAATATATATTAGTAACAAACATAAAGACACAAAAGTTGTGAGATTACAAAGACTCATAGCTAGACAATATTCTTCTTTCATATAATACAGAAAAAGTTGGTCTTTAGACTTTTTAAGAATCAGATTAACCTCCAGAGACCATTGAAACACCTTTCTCACCACACCTTATTCTGCATCTGCAAATCTGAATTTGGGTGCATGAGAAACAAACGAGTTTAAGTTCTATACACTGTCGCTGTAAAACAATAGAATCAGTCGTTGAACCTATGTAACGATGAGTTAGTGTTTATTTGTTAGGTAATGTAGAATAAAGATAACTTACCCAAGCTCAGAGAGCTTCAAATGAGCTTCAGCATAATCGGCAAAGAAGGCATCTTCATCCTGTAGAACAAAGGGATTTTCATGAAATGAGACGAAGAGGATCATCATATAAATGTTATGCAAGGTTAATTTAACGAATGATCATCCAACTTTCAATTTATCGTGCAAAAGTAATCTAACAAACATATAACTCAACCATGTCTATGCCAGAAAATGGTAAATATGATCTTGAAAGAACAATCAGGATGTAGTCTACATACTGCTGCATATTTCTCAACGAGAGGGCGGAAGACTGGATCTTCTAGGAGTGCTTTGTCTGATGGTAGCTGGAGAAGACCTTCTTTCTCTCCACTCAGGAGTTCCCTGGCATTCAACGAAAAGTTATAACATAGCTTACGAGTAATACCATTGTTCTTAGCTGTGAATTGTGTGACAATCTCATGTAAGAACTTACGTTTAGGAATTTCTAGAGAGGCATAAACTTACTTGAAATAGGAATTATCAAATACGAGAGGGTTGTTAGTCCATGCTCCTTCAAATCCTGAGCGTTCTTTGTGGCACCTTCCCTGGTTTAAAGAATCAACAATTCTAAGGAGTAAATACAATGGAAATGTACATTCTAAAGGCCCCATTTTATAAGAGTAATTGCAACATATATTGATTCTTTTTGCAATGCTTACCAGAGTGTGACCACCAGATAAAGCAACAATGTCTTTATCACTCAGTCCCATGTGTCCAAAAACATCCCTCAGATGATCTGAACCTGAAGAAAACCAACAGGAAAAGAAAACGATTTTTCAGAGAGACTCTATAGTTTTGAGAAATTTCATCTACTTAAAAGTAAAAGAAGAAAGCAATAACCTTTGGTGGCATCAGGCAAGCGGCCTTCTGGAGGTGGTTCTGTCTTGTCCTGGAAAGTAACCAACGATTATCATTTTGATTGGCCGATGAAACTAATAACTAAGTTCTAACTTGCCAATAACTAAGAACCTCAAAGCAGCATTTGCCTTTTATGTTACAATTTATATTGCATTCTAGTATAATCTTTTTAATACAACAACTATGGAAATAAACTTCACAAAAGCATGGAACTCCATAAGCACTCGTGCGCAGTACTAATTCTCCTGATGTGTGCAACGATAGTTTCTCAGTTTCACATTCAGATTCTGTCCTATTTCTATGTGGTACAAGTTCTGGTCCTCACTGCATTACCGATGCTACTAATCGTTGAGGATTTATCTTTTCATCCATCGGCACCAAGCAGAGGTAACAACAAGCATGCTAGTTTAGGACAAACAACTCCAACTCCACAACAAGGTGCAAATCCTAGTAATCAAGTTCCTATAGCTCAAGTCCAAGAAATTCAGCTTTCTTACATGCCATAAACGCAATAAACCATTTCTTTGGAAAGAAGACGACTATGTACACAATCCCCAAAAGTGTATTTTTCATGTCAATCTGGAGAAGACATTGTATATTATATGGGAGAAACAATGCATCCATAACCCTTTTCTCAAATAAACCATGGAAACAAGCTAAAATTTGAGTACTTGACTACGAAAAAATGGCACATATGCATGGTCTACAGACAAAATCTCTCATGCATTCTGCATTTATATCAGTAATACTGAAAACCTTAAAGTAACTTCTTTTTTAAAGCTAATAGTAACTACAAACACACGGAAATAGATGAAACCATGTATCGCGTCTTCAAATTGGCTATCAACCAACAGACAGATTGGTACGTCACAGACTTCTAATATACAGACAAACTTTCTTGCCAGGTGAGAAATGAAAATCCATGTTACTTACCGGTCTCCCAGGGTGAAAAGGAATATCAGGGCCTCCTGTAACTTCAACAGCAACTACTCCAGCCAACTTCAGTTTACAACCAACAAAAGACGGCATTTAGATGCATTCACACAGAAAGAAATGACTTTCTCAAGAGGCTTAAATTGCCTTAGAACTTCTATACCTGATAAAAGTCGGCATAGGATAGGATTGGAAATTGCTCCTTGATTGGCTCCAAAAGTCGAACAGCAATGTCAAGACCATTGTTGGCTCCATGTTTAAGTTCATCAGGGTGCCTGATTGTTCCGAATGGACCACCTGTTTTGGTTTTGACATCGTATGTCCCTGCTGAATGCCACCTGAAAATCCAGTAATAGAATACATAAGGCATTCATTTACTGTAAAAATTCTTGACAATGAGCTCACCACTAAGGATAAGGTGCTCATTTTGTATTTTACACTTCATTCTGCAAATGGAAGTTAATTACAGGATGACTATATTTAAAAAATATTCAAAAAATAGATCAACTAAAAAAGTTGTTCACTAAATTAGAACATACAAATTATTATTGTATATTCATATTAAGGTGTTCACAAATTATTTACAAATCTTCGATTATGAACTTAATTATTATTGTATATTAACTTGAGATCATCATAATAACAAACCCAGTGTAATTCCGCTTATGGGATCTTGGGAGGGTGATGTCTACCGGGACATGTGTAGGGGTGAACATGGTACGATTTGGTAAAATATTTGAAAAATCCATACGTTAACTTTAATTTTTAGTATCTAAAAGATTTATACCATCACCATACCAAATTAGCTTTAGTTCGTCATTTTTAATTTCGATTTTGATGTTCTGTGATATGGTTGTCCAGTAACAATAATTTGTTTGCTTCAACTTACATATACAATAAATTCATACAGAGTAGTAAAGAAGTATAACTTTAATCTTTTTAAGTAAATAAGATTATATATTACACTCTTTAAATGCATTATTTTATAATTACTACTAACAACAGTTTAATTACAAGCTTTAACAAATCATCAATATTTTCTAATATTTAATATATATTTTTAATAAAAATATATATTCATTAAATATCAATAATAGTAAATTTATATCATTTTTTATATAATAATCTGATACTACAATTAAGGAATTTTTATTTTGTTAAACTTTACAATTACCTTATTTTGTTCCAATTAGCCATATATTTCTCTTTCCTCATAATTATCACATTTTTCTATGTCAGTCTTTCACTTGTCACTTTGTCTCAAGTTTTGTTCTTTATTTTTCAATCTAATCCCTCCACTTCTCTTCTCTGTTATTTAATATCTTCCCCTCACTCACCATGGATAAGAAAGGTAATGTTAATGTCACCCCTACGAAAGCCCTAGGCTAATAGAAGAACAAGAACGCGCACAATCGGAGATCGAACCACCAAGTTTTGATTTACTAACACAAATCCCGGTGAAAAATCCTGACAAGAAGAGACAAACAACAACGAACAAGGCCAAAGCAACATTGATGAAAGACCCAACTCCAACAACCAGGGGAAACAGGGGCGAAAAAAAATTTAGTGTGTCAGATAAGGCGCAAGGCGAAATTGCTTCAAGAAATCGAAGTGCCAAAAAACGAAAAGATAAGAAGGAAACATCTTCTGATAGCCAATACAAGCCGGAGCCGGAGACAGAGGAAGAATCCGACTTTGATTTTTGGGTAGGGGTTCTTGAACAAAATCAAAGTCGGATTCTTCCTCTGTCTTTGGCTCCGGCTCGTATTGGCTATCAGAAGATATTTTCGTCTTACCTTTTCATTTTTTGACACTTCAATTTCTTAAAATAATTTTCGCCTTGCGCTTTATCTAACACACTAATTTTTTTTTTTGCCCCTGTTTCCCCTGGTTGCTGGAGTTGGGTCTTTTATCAATGTTTCTTTGGCCTTGTTCGTTGTTGTTTGTCTCTTCTTGTCAGGATTTTTCACTGGGGTTTGCGTTAGTAAATCAAAGTTTGGTGGTTCGATCTCCGATTGTATGCGTTCTTGTTCTTCTATTAGCCTAAGAGATTGAATAATAAAGAAGAGAAGTGGAGGGATTAGATTGAAAAACAGAGAATGAAAAATAAAGAACAAAACTTGCGGTTCATGCAAAGAAGAAAAGACAAACAAAGAGTCTTTCCATTTAAGTGAAAGATTGACATAGGAAAATGTGATAATTATGAAGAAAGAGAAATATATGGCTAATTGAAACAAAATAAGATAATGATAAAGTTTAACAAAATAAAAATTCCTTAATTGTAGTATGAGATTATTTATCAAAAAAGATATAAGTCTACTATTATTGATATTTAATGAAAATATTACGTATTTGTTAAAGTTTAATTAAACTGTTGTTAGTAGTAATTATAAAATAATACATTTAAAGAGTGTAATATATAATCTTATAGGAGTTATATATGTAAAAATTACTAAATATAATATATATCGTTTCTATATATCACTATAAAACTTTAGAGCGATATAGATATTTTTTGTATTTATACTATAAGTACAAAATATCAAAAAAAAAAAATCAAAAGGCACAACAAATACCAAAATACCCACACCGCAATATACAAAATCTCGATTTGGTATATGCCATACCACGATGCATATCTAAGGAATTCTTCAAATTTACGTGAATTCCCTCACAAAATCATATATAATAGTTATATTTACTATAAAATACCTAAATATAAATGTGCAAGTCCACACTCTAACTATGGAGATTGAATACAACTAGGTTAAAATTTTAAATTTTATATTTCACGTGTTATTTTTCTTTCTACAATTAAAATTTACGACGTTTAACGAGTTCAATAATAAAATCTAAAGCTCAAATCAATTAAATTTATATCTTATACATACATCATTTTATAATAATGCACCTATTCTCTCGGATTCTTAGTTACCTTCACAGGATTACGAATTGTAAAACTTGAGAAATCTATATAGTGACTCATAAACTTCGAATCATGAATCACGTAAAACAGAGGAAGCAATAAGAAATTAAGGCGAACGAGATCTCGAGAGAGAGGAGCTTACGCCAATCGAAGGATAATGGGAGCACAATTCTTCTCGGCGATGAGTCCTCTGAGTTTTCTCTTACATTTCTCAACCGCCTTCTGATACTCTTTGCTCACCGTCGGATAACACTTCCCCATATCTCCGATTTCCAAATCTACAATTATCCCCAAAAAAAATCACTTCCAAATCAGCTCAAAATTCAAACTAATTAATAATAATAATAATAATTTAAAAAAAAGATAAATCAAACCTTTGAAGCAAAATTGGACCAGCAGAGTACAGTCTGTAAGAACGATGAAGATGCGTTCTGAATGAAGAAAGGTGAAAGGAGATTTATTTATAGCAGAAAAAAATGGTTCATGGCGTAGACTAGAAACTTCTAGCAACTGTTATCGGCGCCTTGCTGTCCTTATTGATTTTTCTTCCTTTTTTGAAAGAGACGATAAGACAAATAAATTGAAATAAAAATGGTGTTCCTATGATTTGCTTATATAATTCACAGCTTTTATATAATATTTATATATTTTGTTAGATAATTTGTATATAATATTTGTATATTTATTACACAGTTCGTAATATTTGTATATTTCGCTATACAATTCACGCAATATTTGTATAACTCATAAATTTGTATATTTGATACAGTTCGTTATACAATTTATTGTACAAATTCAAATTGTAATTATATAAAGATGTTAGTCGCGAGTCATAATTATTTGAAATTTGCTTATCCGCATAAATTTTTGGGATAATTATACCCTCAAGTCACTGAGAAAAATTATTTACATAAAAAATAACCCACTTTTTTTAAATTATGAAAAGTAGTCGTCCGACTGACTTTTTATTATTTGTTACAATTTTGGGCATTCAACCCTCGTTATATAGGCATATATAGTCAATGTATATTTGTATATCATAATATATATTTAGTATATAGATCATGTATAAGTAATATACATTGTATAACAGTGCATGCTTTCTATAACTATGTTGTATAATTTCGCTGATTTGAAACTATTTTTTTATATAAATAAAACATAGACTATTTTTTTTGTAAATTTTTTACCTTTTATATATATATATATATATATAATTTCCCCTAATTTTTATTCAATTATATAGATTAAGTGGGCTTAGCTTTATATGGATACAAAGATAGCTTTTAGCCATAGATGTGTTACCTACATGTACAAACTATTTAAATATCAATCATTTTTTAGTGACGAAAATTTATGTGAAATAGTTTTGACTTTGAGTTATTTTTGTTTGAACTTCAAATAAAAATAATTGAAATTTAATTATTTTATTTATATATTTGACGAGCATAAATACACCAAAAAATAAATACAAATTAAATGGCGATATCAAAATAGGTGGTCTCATAGGTATTATTTGTTGATTTTGGATTGGTGGAGTAATTTGGGCCAAATAATGGAGTCATTGTGTGAATGGCCAATTATAGCTCGACACGTGTTAAATGTTTTGTGGGCTTATTTATAATGACGTGGCGTGTTGCTTTTCAATACTTTCAAGACTTCTAGAGACTTTCTATTGGGCCATATTTACACAAGCCCTAAAGTAAACAAGGCCCAAGCCCAATAAGGTAGGAAGGCCTCCAATTTGTTCAACTAGAAATTGTGTTCATGGAGCGAGCGAGGTTAAAAGTTCAAAATTATTATAAATTATTTAAATATTATGGGTTAATACACACGAATTTTTTTATAAAAAAAAGTTGTTTAATTTTTGTTGAGTAATCCTTAAATGCTAAAAAAACGTCGCATAAATCAGGTCGAGGATATTGAAATTCTTCCTCTGATTATTACGGACGATTCTATAAAGGTTTTGCAAAAAATTGGCTGGAAATTATACCACCTAAAAATTAATGGGTAACCACACACGAAAAATAGATAAAATCTCCTAATAACTACTGAATAACCCCGAAATGCTAAAAAAACATATTGTGTGGATCAGCTGAGATTATTGAAATTCTTACCAAGGTCATTACAGATGATTATGTAAAGGTTTTGGAAAAAACTGACCGAAAATCATATCATCAAAAAAATATTTGGACTAACAACATACACGAAAAATAAAGAAAATTGTCCAATTCTTGTTGAGTGACCCCTAAATGCTAAAAATGTCACACCACTTAAGTCGAGGCTATTTAAAATCTTTTTAAATAATTACAGATAGTTTTATAATGACTCTGCAGAAAAATTAACCGTAAGTCATACCACCAAAAAAATTATTGGTTAGCACACACAAAAAAGGTAAGAAAAAACTTTGCCTAATTTATGTTAAATGGTTCTAATTGCTAAAAAATGTTGCATGGAACTTGGTTGAGGCTTTTGTAATTCTTTTTCAGGTTATTACGAATGGTTCGATAAAAATTTTCGAGAAAATTGATTGAAAGTCATTCCACCAAAAAATTCATGGGCTAACCATACAAAATGAATTTTTTTTTGACTAATTCTTATTGAGTAGTCCCAAATACTAAAATGCACCATGCGAATCACGCCGCATGAATCAAGTTTAGATTGTTGGAATCCTTCCTCGGGTTATTACAGATGCATCTATAAAGGTTTTCCAAATATATTGCTTGAATCCATTCTATTAAATAATTCATGAGTCTCAACACACATTAAAAACGGAAAAAATTGCCTACTTGTCAAATGACCCTTAAATGCTAAATAATGTCGCATGGATCAAGCTAATGCTATTGAAATTCTTTCCCAAGTCATTACAGATGGTTCTGTATAGAGTCACGAAAAAATGGGCGGAACCCGTACCACCAAAAAATTAATTAGCTAACAT
This sequence comes from Solanum aculeatissimum, assembly GCA_038996855.1. Classification (NCBI taxonomy): domain Eukaryota; kingdom Viridiplantae; phylum Streptophyta; class Magnoliopsida; order Solanales; family Solanaceae; genus Solanum; species Solanum aculeatissimum. Next base: position 70,640 of record JBCEWC010000001.1, on the reverse strand, counting down.
ACACGAAAAACTAAAAAAATCATCCAATTTATGTTAAATGATTCCTAAATGTTAAAAAATGTGTTTGGATCAAGCCGAGACTTTGAAATAATTTCTCATGTCATTATGCACAGTTCTGTAAAAGTTTTATGGAAAATTTAATCAAAAGTCATGCCATAAAAAAAATTCATAGACAAACACGCACGATAAATAAAAAAAATCACATAATTATACGAATTAAACTGAAACTATTGAAATTCTTTCCATGTGTAATTTAATGAAATTGAGTTGTAAGGATTACAAGTATGTCATGCTAATTTTGTAGGATTACTTCTAACTCACACCAAGTGAGTAGGATTTCAAGAGAACTCCCAACAACTCAACTTGTAAGTGTGTACAAGTTACAAGTTACATCAACCATATAGGACTTCAAGTTGATTCAACAACACAATTTGTCCGAGATCGTTTAGTAGAGTGTATTAGCAAAAATAATGCATGTATTAATTAGGTGTGTAAGTGGTATTCTGTTTGGTAGTGTATTATCAATATCATCAATTTCTAGGTATTAGTAATGCATTAGCATGATTAGAGACTTATTTGCCCTTCAAAATCTTTTTTTACATCATTATTACCATAATTGTGATTCGAAAACAACCTCTCTATCTCTATGAGGTAGTGGTAAGGTCTACACACATTTTAGTCTCCCAGACTCCACTTGTGGAATTCTATTGGGTATGTTCTTGTTTTTATTTTTTTCACCATAATTGTGAAGAATATCTTTGTAAATAAATTTTTTAATGCAATGATTACTATATTTGTAAATTTGAAATCACGACTCAGTATGATTGCGTACATTCTACCCTATGAGTTGAGGGTCTTCCAAAAATAACCTCTCTGTCTCTATGAGGTATTGGTAACGTCTGCATACATTCTACCCTCCCCAAACTCCACTTGTGAAATTTCACTGGTTATGTTATTATTGTTGTTGACTCGGTATGATTGCTAGTAATTCAACAAGATAGTTTGATTGAATACAACTTACACATAAATCCATCAATTTTTTTATTTTATTTTTGGAAAATGTAGAGAATTTAACAGAATAGAAAGATGTCTTTTTGCAGGAAAAGGACATCAATTCCCCATAATATTAAAAACAAGAAGAAAAAAAAGTTGTCTAAAGAAATGACACTTCAAAAGATACATCAATTATACAATATACAAACATTGTCTTAAAAAGAAGTTGAGAGAATGTTTCTTTAATGATTCGCCTTTTGGTCCATTGGACAATAGAGAAAAGCCCAATGGACCATTTTCCTTTCTGATCAATTTGTCAGCCCAAAGTGAATTCATAGGCCCATTTACCATAGTAGACATAGGAAAAACTAAAAGTTTTTTAATGTGTCTTATGGTTGTTGTTGGGAAAGAAAACAATAAAGACAACTCTTACATGTCTTGTTGATAATTAATTTACGAAAAAATTACGCGGATAAGCAAATATATATTGATTAATTAACTAGTATATCTATTGTTTGAATTAATTACGGCTCGCGGTAAACATCTAGATGTAATTACAGTTTGAGTTTTGTATGGTTCGAGCGATTTATACAAATGTTGTGCGTGATTATACAAAAGTTGTGCGCGAAACAAATTGTATAGCGAAATATACAAACACTATGAATTGTGTAGTGAATTATACAAACGTATATAAATGTTGCTATAACTATAGTTACGAAATGTAATTACCCAAACTATAACTATGAAATATAATTAAGGTATTTTTGAGTCGGTATATACGGAAATTTTTTTTAGTTTATTGCCTACCTTCTGTCATTTATGTTCGAAGTTCATGGATAGATGATCAACGTTCAAATAGAAATATTGAAGTCATATATAAAATGACTGAACTTCATTCATATATGATCAAAGTTCAAACATAAACGACTAAAGAGCAACTATTTTTGCTTCAACTGTTGGCAAGAATACACGAACTTCACTAATACGTAACTTCAGATACTGCATATTTGAAGTCGGTATACATACATATACATAATTTATTTATTTTTATAAATTGCAAATATAAATTAAATAGAAATGTCAAAATAGATATCCCGTTAAATATTTACTCTTATAGAGGGTCAATCGAACGAAGACATCTTCTCTATCTTCTCAAGATACAGTGGTGGAACCAGGATTTCAGTTAACGGAATTCTAAATATGAAAAAGTAAACACACAAACTTTCTGAAGGAAGTTCGACATCTACTATATATAGATAAAAAATAATTTTAACTATGTATAAATATTATAATTTTCCACCAAAGGGGGGTTCGAATGAACACTTTAGCCAAAGAGTGACCCCGCCACTCTCAAGATAGAAGTAAAATCTATGTATACATTATTTTCCTCAGACTCTATTTACGAAATTATACTAATTTATTTAATTATTGGTGGTTGGTGTGGGGAAAGAAAATAATAAAGAGAATTTATGTTTATAAAAAAAAAATCTGATTTTTTTCAGAAGATAAATAATAAATAAAAAAAAGGAGTGATATGACAGGACCTTAAATTGATGTTTATTTTGGGCTGGGCCCATAAAGGTATAATGTGTATTCATGGGTTTTCCATTTTTGGGTACTACAAAACTTTAGTACTTGTGAAATTACTTTATTAACCTTTAAAAACCCACGCGCTTGTTTTCATTTCGTGAAGCGCGTGCAAAACTTAATAAGCGATATCTGTGCGTATATAATATCTCTATAGCGGAATACATATTGTATATGTGTGTTAATAATAGCGAAATAAATTATATCCGCGTGCATAATAAGGGATGGAGCCACCTTGTGGTCAGGAGATTCGTTCGAAGTCTCTTCAGCAAAAAATTATACTCCATATGTCTCATTTTACGTGGCACCGATTGATTTGGCACGGTGTTTAAGAAAAGAATGAAGATTTCTGAAACTTGTAATCTAAGATCGTTTATAGATATTTGTGTAGTTAAAAATCATTTCATTAAGGGTAAAAGAGAAATTTTAAAAGTAAATTGTTTCTAATTCTAGTACGGTGACATTCTTTTTTAATACAGACTAAAAAGAAAAAGGTGTCATATAGAAAGAGACGGAGGGAGTATTATTTATAAAATGATTAAAATAATATTTTATATATATATAGTAAATCTTGAACCCTCTTCGACCAGTTCGTGTATACATAGTTATTATTTTTGTTCGAACTTGTTATCTTTGGTTCAAATCCTGTATATATAAAGATTCACTAATTAAGTTAAAATAGTATATTATCGAACTTGTAGAGATTCATAATGTTCAGATTCTGAATTCGTCTCTAACTACATTGTATATCAGATGATGCATTTAACTATAAAGACATACAAATAAAGATTATGATATAATGACAAGTACTTCTTTATTCTTAATAATAAATTTCAAATTTGATTCCCCAATGTAAAATCACCTTTGCTAGAAAGTGTTCGTTCTCTTCAATCTCCAATACGAATTCAAATATAATCAAACATTAATAAGAGATATCGGATTGAATAAATATAATCTAAATTCATATAAAAAATTAAATAAGTTATTCAAAGTTTATCACTAAAGAATGTTGTGTAATGGATGGGTTGTTTCTCCTTAATAAGAGGTCTCGAGTTCGAGTTTTGAATGTAAATTTTTTTTAGTAAAAAGTACTTCTCCGAGCAAACTCTATGAAATACAAATTTGAATTATTCTAAGTTCAATATAGATACCGAGCAACGAAATGAAAGAAAAAAGTTATTCGCAAATTCTATGTTGATCTTTTTGAGGTAGAGAAATACTAAAATATCTTTACCAAATGCACAAATATTGGCTCCTGAGGTTGACATAGAGTCACTTTTCACAAATTAAATATTTTGGGGTTATCATTTTCTTTGATTAAATAATATAAATATGTGCAAAATCTTTCGAAAACAGTTTTTTTATTCTATTCGTTTTCAATTTTATTTTTGTAATAACATTGAATATGTCATTTTCATTGGAACAAACTTATTTTCATGAGTAGTATTACTGTATTTTAGTACCAGTATGCTCTTTGATTTTTACTAATCGCAAAGCCTAATATAGAGTAGTACTTGTTTGTCATAACCTAAGCAACAAGACAAAATTTTCACTATTCCACGTGGTATTATATCCAATATTAATGCCCACTCATTTATTTGGCTTTGCGTTCCCCCCCACCCCCAAAATAAAAATAAAAATCCAACCTTTCATTTTTTGAGTGAAAGATATACTTGAAAGGATCCATCCTCGAGTTAAGGTAAGTGGTGCATGTTGAGAGGTACTTAAGCTTCTACTATACTACTTAAGTCAAAGCACAACATGTGCAAATAGGAGTGAACTTCTTAGTAGTATTTTCGCTTTCGTCATGTTGTCCTAACACGCATCTAAATGCATTATCTAGTACAAATAATAATAATACGAGCAAATGGCCAAGACGGGGACACTTGAGGTCAAAGTTTGCTCCAAACGTACCATACCTTGTGTATCATGACCCAACTCTTCCTCAGAGGTGGAGAGATGTTTTCTATAGACCCTTGGGCTTTGCACCAAATAATGGAGATTCAAATTCCTCAATGCACCCAATCTTGCAAATACCATGAAGAGAATCAATGCTTCTTTCAAAAGAATTGCTAGTAGAATAAGAAAGAACATGATTGAGCATGAAGCTCTAAATGAATATTCTCAATAATAGTCAGAATTGTGAAACCAAAGGGAAAATGCTGTTTTGAAGCTTTTGTACAGCAAGTTTATCAAGTTTCATACATGCTCATTCCTGAGGAAGGAAACTAGAATTCAATATCAAGAAACGATATCACGTAGATAATGTTGATCTTATAGCTAACTACACTTCAGCTTCTGCAGTAATAGTGTGCAAAGTTGATATTGGCAAGTGATGGCGAATGATGGTAAGGTAATTGAGGCAGATGAGCAGCTGCTGTAGTTGAATTAGCGAATCCTGATGATGCTGCAGTAGAGAAGAGTGGCACTGAAGGACTTCCACCATAAGGATGTTGGTCTTGCCGCGTCCAATTTGGTGAAGAATCAACTTCTATACCCTTCCCTAATGCTGTTCCCTGCGTGAGCATCATCGTCTCAAGATCAAATTCTCATAAACAGTAACTACATATGATAGCAATAAATGTGTCTTCTTAAAGCTATCAGATAAGAAAACTGAATATGAATACATAAGGCAGATTTTCTTTTTGTCCCTTTTGATTATATGCTGGTGAAAATCCTTAAGACGTCGTGTATGATAACTGAAGACTGGTTTTCGTCAATAAAGATACAACTAGCTTAGCTAAGGACCATGTAACTAGGACTTCTACTCAGCAGTGGATGCTATATTTGCGACTTGAGAATAAGTCAAAATGATTCAACTAAGTTCGACATAGAATATACCTTCAATGTGGGAAAGATACTGGGGTTTACTCCGTTCCAGAGCAAAGGGCGATCAGTCAGCAGTTGATGGCCATGAGGCAGTTTACTTCCCATTGCGGTGGAAGGAGATTGCTGCAAAAAAGATATGTAACTAAGAATGCTTGCTGATTAATGAAAATACAAATTACAAATGACTCAAAACAGAATCTAATGAAAATCATTGACTTGAAATTACCATGGCTCCTCTATATCCAGGCAAACCATTTGAGGCACACTGGACTACATAGTTTCCCATTTGGCAGGTGTTGCCAAGCTGGTCATTAGCCAATACAGAGGGGGCTATTCCCAAGTTCAGATCAAGATTATGGTCTGCACCTGCATACGGATTGAAAAATATGACGTTCAACATAACAAGTACAAAACTAAAAAGACACAACAATCAGAATGGAGTCCAAATATGTGGGAAAGCCATATACTACCTCCATTATCAGCCTCAATATTTAATTCATCTTCATATGTGCTTAGCTCAAAATTGGTAACCGCCTCTCTTCCGTTGCATTTTATAGCAGCCTTATCATATGCCCTGAGCAACAGCAAAAGACCAAGTCCAGTCAATGTTGAAAGCAGAAACGACATAACATAAAAAGGGACAGGAGAATCAAGTTCTGATCATTGGACCTTGCAGCTTCTATCTCACTGTCAAACAGTCCAAGATAGATATACCTGCAGGCATATATCCAATGAGACAACATTCCCTCTACTTCATAAAATCAGAATATTGACATAGAAAGCATTTGAACATCTACATCATCGATCTATAAACATAGAGCTATAATGAAATACACGATCAACCAACATTTACCGAATTTGAAAAGAGTCAGAACAAATGGTTTTTAAGCGATTACTCACTTCTTTCCAAGAAACTGCCCCATCCGAGCTTCCCATCGCCCACATTTGTGCAACGTAACTCCCCTGTATTTCGAACTTCCTCTAGCGAAACCAGTGCTCTGTCGGCGAAGTATGTGCACAAACTCTTCCTTCGAAAAACTCGCCATCTATACACCATTCCCATAACATAAACAATGAACCAAAATCAATTTCCTAACTGAAAAAAAACCAAGATTTCAGACTTGGGGTGGTTCAATCATTAGCTAGCTAGCTACCAACACACCTGCTTTAGATCATCATGATAATCACTAACATTGAAATTGATATCTGCATCAAGTCCTCTAAATTTAATCGCAGCACGATCATATGCTCTGAAATTAATCAAATTCAACACCATAACTATCCGATTTCAGCAGTTTCGATAGAACAATCATAAAATCACTTCACTAATAAAACTCATTCGAACAATATCGTACCTAGCAGCAGCATGGGCAGTGTCAAATCCCCCTATAAGATTTACATGAACAACTAATTCATGAACAAACTGGAAAATAACTTCTAAAAATTTAACTAAGCATTATATTATAAGCACATTATTGCTTACCTAAATAAACTTGTTTCCCACAATCCCTGCATAGTACATCAAAGAAACTAGTTAGTCGAGATGCACGCGAGCTGACCCGAACAATATGATTACGGAAGACTGACCAGATGTGAGATTCCCATCGTCCAGTTCTTCGATAGAAAGTGACCCCACGGTATTGAGAACTCCTGGACCTGGGTCCTCTTCTACTCTTCTTCACCGGTTGTCTCTGCTGTGGTGGAGCAACGACAATCCTCTGCTCCATCGGAAAACCACCGTAATTACCTGAGAGATCCAACCACTGCTGCTGCTGCGACAGCGGCGGTGCCGATTCTCCGCCGGTTAACGGAAACAACTCCTTTGTAACAAACCCATTTACCTCGAAATCAGCTCTGAGAATATCAAATGCGTACCCATCAGTGCGATGATCGGAACACGAAATGAACTCATCATCACCGGCAGTACTTGATGTTTCCACGTTCACAATAGAAGAATTAGATGTACCGGAATTCTCAATTTGCCCAAATGACAGTTCCTTCACCTTCTCCGACGTCATTACAGTTTCCATAGCATCTTCCTCGATACCAAGATTAAGGTCAAACATCTCGAAACACACCCAAGTATATTTCACCCCACCCCACCAACTTCAGCAACAACAATCAACTCAAACACGAAGAACAGTCAAGAAAAAGGGGGTTTCACCTTAAGGGGTTGCTGCAGATATTGGCATTTATAGAGGGTGAAGGAAGAAAAGGGGTTAAAGTAGGAGGGAGGTGAAGAAATGGTGAAAATGGAATCAAATGGGCCAATGGCCGGCCATGGATTTATAGAGAGAGAAGAAGAGGAAGAAGAAGAGATTTTAGTAGAGAGTGGCAATGGAGAAAATGTTTTGTGTGTGTATTATTTTCTATATTTATTGATTCGACTAATTTAATGGAATAACTTATATTATGTTAATCACTAATCGAACTAATTGGGGTCTGACAATGATAGAGTATTCGAGACCTTATCACTATCTCGAGGGAGTCAAAAGACTGTTTCTGAAAGCTATATTGCTCGACTCTTCAAAAATGTTGACGGATTCGTGTTTGGATCCTCCAAAGAAAATGTATTTTTGAAGGAATCAATATGGCTGCGGCAACATTTTTGGAGAGTTCGAGCAACTTAGTTTGAAAGATACTCGACTCAAGTGAACTAATTCGACCAACTCAAATTCAAATCACGTAAGATTTGACGAAACACTCCATATGAAGAATTTGTCTCTAGGGCTCGAAATCGATAGTGAAGATGCTGAATTACTTGAACAAGTTAATCTAATTTTAATTTTTTGCTAATTTTATTATAAATAAAATATTTGTACTAACTATTAAGATTCGACTAAATCTAAATTTGTATTGCAAGACCCTATTATCAACCTTTACCACAACCTTCTTTTTTATAATCAATTGTACGATTAGTCAACGAACATCCAAATATTTGTATCTCTCATTAATAAAAGCCAATTCATGGTTAAAATTTTACGAGTACAAACTTTAAGATTTTCAATATTCAACTCATTATATTTTTAACGTTACAAGTTCATATTTATTATTTATTATAATTTTACTATTTATATGTATATAATCATGTTGAAGTTCATAATATTGTGGTCAGATAAACCTGACAAAGTGACATTCAGACCATCCCCACTTTATAAGTACTGATTATGATTTTATTCTACCATAATTCTTTAAATTAAAATAAATTTCTTTCACACATATATCTATGATTTATTTCGTATTAAATCAAACTATATGGCATAATTTTTTTTTAAATAGTAAAAAATACAAAATAGGTGAAGTGACAAGACAATAATGATTTTATACTAAAATGGGAAACCAAAAAGGAAATAAATGACCATACAACAAAAAAAGAAAATACAAAATGTGAAAATACAATTATGCCCTTTGGACAAAGAGTTAATTCAAGTGCGTGCACACGCTCCTATTTCTAGCGCGTCGGTTGCCGCATATTGACCGGCGATTCACCGAGAGGTTCACATGTTTGTAATGCGGCGCCTTGTGTAACAAATTTAACTACCTAGTGGTTATTTTCTTGTTTCAATTTATTTTTTTTAAAATAATTAAAATTTGAAAAGTCGAGATTTTAAAATTGTGTTTGGATATATATTTTATAGCATATTCATTGTAATGTCATGAGTGAGGGTATGAAGATGATAGAGTGTACGAATATCTTAGCGCTGCTTTGGAGAGTTAGAGATTGTTTCTGTAAGACAGTAGACTCGAGAGGAAATATGATAGTGGAGAAAGCGTGTTGATTAATAAGGAGAGTAGTGCAAAACGACGTCTAGAGAAAATAAATAGTAACAATGACAATAAAATAATGTGATAAATATATGTATATGACTAATACTACAACAGATACGATGTTCTCGAGTCCCACCAAGCTTACACCTATGGTGAAGCGAACCAAGCTTAACTACATGTTATCCTTCTACTCTAATCGATGACATCTAAATCGGCCTCTTATTTAAAGACATATTCTAAATAAGCTACAATTGTGTCGTGCCATGTTTAATCACATTCTTCTCATGCTTCTTCGACCTACTTCTACCTCTCCTTATGCCCACTGTATTCAATCTGTCACACATCTTTACTAAGACGTGATTTTCACTTGGAAAAAAAATTCGAAAGTGGGAGTCTCAAAAATTCAACTTGACATCTTTTAACATAGATCTTCAAACTTTTATGCAAAAATTATGACCAAACATTTATTGGAAGCTAAATTTTCAGAATCTGATTCAAGATTTATGGCCAAATATTAGCTATGTTTTGACAAATATAATATATGCAGTGAAATCTCATAAACGATGTTTGAATATTTTCCTCTAATTTTTACTTGATGCTAAGAATATTTTTAACAATTTTTATTTTCTTTTTTCATACATTTTTTGGGATAGAAAAAAATTAAATAAAAACTCCAAAATAGAAGCAACAAGAAGAAGAAAAGAAAAAAAAGAAGGAATAATTAAAGGTAATTTGGAATTTTTAGTCAAAGTTTCAAAAGGTGAATAATTAAAGTAGATAACTATCCTCTCTATATTTCATTTTATTTCATGATAATTAATTTAATTAATTTTTAAATTTAAATTTAAATTAAATTAATATTTAATAATTAATTTAAAATTTTAAAAATTATATTTAAAATATTATAAATTAATTTTATGTCATATTAATATAATAAGAAATATATATTAAAATATTAATCAAAATTAATATAATTTAATTTTAAAAAAAATAAAATGCGATAAATAAAAATAAACGGAAGGAGTATATAATATTATTGAACTTAAAAAAAAAATATGATTGAAAAGTCAAGAATCTTACAAGTGCAAAACTTTAACATTGCTTAATAAATAATTAATTCTTAGTTAGTGTTATTTTTTTTAAGTGATGAATCATCGGAAATAGTCTTTCTGTTTCATAAAGATAGAAATCATGATATTTATATTATATTTATTTATTTTAGATAGTCTTTACTTATAAAATTACATTAAATACATTATTATTGTTATTATTTTATTGTGAATAATTATATATATAATCATCTTTTATTAACACAAACAATAGTTAGGGAAAAAAAGATGAATATTTTTTTCTTTAAATTTGTTAAAAAACCTCATAGTTCTCATTAATACTAATAAATAGTTTATTAAATATTTTTGTGAAAATCAAGAATATTAATTTTAACAAATTTTAAAAAATTTAAAATGCTCAAAAAATATTTAAGAAATTATTTTAAACATACCCGTACATAAAAATCATTTTTATTATTTTCTCATAATGATTTTACTTTGGAATATTTACGAGGTATAAAAGTATTTTGTCTTTTTTTATTTGTCATTTTTTATATAATACTTTACCTAATTTAAATGTTTATTTATTATATGATGAGTCCTATGTTTGCTTAAAGAATTTTTTTTAATTGTAATAAAAAATAAATTGCCGTATTTAGCATAGAATTTTTTTTACTAAATCCAAAAGAAGAATGACATTATATTATCGTCTCGTAAATACTTATATGCATCGAATATTTATATTAGATTGATGTGATTTATTATATTTAAAAAATAATAATTTAATAGTGTGTGTATATATATATTCTCTTCGTTCACTTTTACTTATCAGTATTTCACTTATCGAGGTCAAACTATATGAATTTTGACTAATATTTTTAAATGTATTTTTTCATCATATTAATACGAGGAAGATTGCAACTTATAACTTTTTTAGTATAGTTTTCAACCATCTAAATTTAATATTTTAAATATTAAAGTTAGCTGCTTCAATTTAGCTTTAAAATTTAGTCAAGTTGATCTCGAAAAACGAAATATTAACAAGTAAAAGTGAATAGAGGGAGTGTTTAATTTAAAGAAAAATATGAGGATTGACCTTTTTAAGGATAAAGAGTAAAATGGAGTTTATTAAAATAACATATAAAAACAAAATAAGAAGAAAATATTAAGGTAACAACGCGATCACACTAGATCAGTCGTTATACAAAGTGAAATTTGTCGTCGTTGCCTAATGATGAATTTAAAGTAACAACAAAAATAAATATATCATTTAAACTAACAATACGATACGATACGATACAATGGGTAACATTCTCTATTAATCATTCATTTAAAGAGGACATAATAATAATAATTTAATTTAAACAATTTTTATATTAATATTAATATTCAAAAACACTCTATAATGTTATTTCACATCAATTATTTATTAATTCTTAATTAGGGTAAACAATTATGTAATTAATTCTTTCTTGTTTTCCTCTTAATTAATTATTACTACTAGTCCTATGTTTGTTTTAAGGTTTGTTAATTTAAATAATAATATACCAAATAAGAATGAACTTTCTTGTAATAAAATAAATAATTAATTGTCCTCTAATCTTAGTTAAGGTTGTTTACATAGTCTATAAACCATATTCTATGCATAAAAATAAGATCTTTTAATTTAACGATTTTTTGGGGGTATAATGTAACTTGAGTATCTATAACGCGATAACCACATTAATATAGATTCATGTCATATACGGCTATTTTATTTGAAAATATTCAGAATTTGAATTTGATCTCGAAATTTCTAGTTAAGAGTGTAGAGGGATTCCATCCATCTCATCACATCCTTTCGTCTATGAATCCTCCAAATTAGGTTACTTGCCATGGAATAACATAGATATAAAACAAGTCTTTTTGAAAAAACATATCAGAAAACGTAGATTCTTAAGATTTTCTTTGTATATATTTATGAGTACTGATCCGATTAATTCAGATTTATATGATATATGATTCATTTAAGTGAAAAATGCTTTAAGTTCAAACTCAAATTCGAGACATCTAATTAAAAGTAAAGAAAATTTTATTTATCCACTCTACAATCCCATTGTGGTTAAGATGTTTCATTTAGACGAGTATCGTACAAGCTTAGACTAGACCTACCTCCATCCCTAATTTGAACCAAAAATGATTCCTCAACAAATGTAGAAAATAATATTTGGCAATTAATGAATTAAAATTGGCTAAAAATTCATATTTCAACTTTTAATTTATAAGAAGTGATGTTGAATATATTTGTCCTCATCAAATAAAGTTGTATTATTATTCACCTTGAAAATTACTATTGTTTGATTCGAATATTTTTCATAATTGTGTTGGAAAAAGAAACTAGACAAGAATAATTAAAAGTTGACAACTCAATATTAGAATACAAAGTTTTTTTTAAATCTATTTATTTACTATAATTTTTCTAGTGAATAATAACGTATACGAAGTAATCTCACAAGTGATATTTGAGAAGAGTGGAATATACGTAAACTTTATCCTATCTTTATGTAATAGAAAAGTTATTTTCGGTATCAGCTATAAAAAAAATAAAATCCAACGCAAGATCTTTTTCTAACTTTCAAAAAGAACTACGATATTTTAGAAATTATGTAAATAAAATTTTATTGTTATTGGAAATATGAGACGAGTGTTCGATGCTTTTTTTGTAAGATTAAAAAAGCAATGTAGACAATATAAGAGTAGTAATTTAGTCGTGTCTTTATATCTTATCTTGTTATTTTTCGTCTTATATTTGTTACTATATTTATATATTATCATTTGTTTTTCGCTTTAGTTATTTTTTCCCCTCATATCTAGTATCTTCTAGATTTGGAACTTGATATTGTTGGACGAGGATCTTCTGAAATCAACATGTTCGCTTATATTTTACCCTCCTCAGTCTCTACTTGTGAAATTCCACTGAAGATATTATTAGTGTCGATGGAAAACGGCATCAGCTAATACTCTCTAGAATTAACCTCTATATCTCTATGAGGTAGTGACAAGATCCGCGTATATTTACCCTCCCCAAACCCTACTTTCACCAGATATGTTGTTATTATTTGCGACGGCATCAGTTACTACTCAAACACACTTTTTTTTCTAAGCTTAATACAAACATTTTAACTTTCTAAAAATAGATATTTTCTTTTAAGCTAATTTTATGCATCAAAATATAAACAAATGAAAGAAATTCTCCTAATTTATGAAGCCTACACTTCATACATTCTTTTAGTCATCCCAAATCTTTTCATGAGCGGATCGTCAAATTACGATTTAGATGGATCGCGCACACTAAGAACGCACATGAACTCACTAGTCTAGCTTCATGAAATTTCACGGAATATGTTGTTGATCTAGAGTCAAGTTTAACTAGGCCTTTTTTGGACTCAACAAGAATCAGAACAGTTCACTCTTGCACTGAATAGTTTTCACATTGGTCTATAAAACTAGAATCAATGTCCATCTATTCATTAACATCTATTCAACCATAGTATAACTATATCAGAATAATCAACGCGATCGCGTATCAAATCATTCAAAGAGTTCATCAAGAACAAGCTTGAAGCAACTTAAAATCATCAATGATAATGGAATCCCATCAATTTAACATGCATCTGTTAAAGGAATATATGGTTGATATGTTATTGTATGCATATGCAAATGAAGGAATATAAATCACACATGCATTTTTAAGAAAAGCAACCATAAAAAACAAACTACTCCATAAAAATCCTTAATTCCATACCACGTAAAGTAATACCCCAGCTAAAATGGAAACTCAAAATGTAGGCAGGGAAAACCCAGGCAAGGAGCCCGTAGTTTTCCTCCCACTCAATATCTTTCATGTCTTGGACCACAAAAGTAGAACAAAAGAACAGACTAAACAAACAAGTAAACAAAATAGTTTCTAACATGTTTCCATAAAAGAGAAGTCGTTTTACTGAGAAACTCCGAGCCACTTTGAGAAGTTGTCGAACTCTGCATAGTCGGAATCTGAGATCATGGTCTTGTACCATGAATGGCTTGCGCTCCTGATGGCTGCTGCCTCCTCCTGCAACAAAAACAAAATGGAATCAGGGAAACAGTGGAAGTCCTATGCATGATGCAGTATGTACAGTTTCACTAACGTTCTTTTATAGAGGACACAAAACAGGAGTCAACTATAAGATGTAATAGTTATTTAGTATTTCAGCATGTGTAATCTTGTGATTCAGCATACTCATACAAGAACTTAAACAGGAAGAGGAGCTTCTCAAGCATAATACAAACTTTCATAGCGGCCACAAAGTAATCCAGAAGATACAGCGGTAAAGAAACATCTATATTATCTAAATACTATTTCTAATTTCCCAAGCATCTAACAATCTTTTCCACACAACCAAATTCATATTTTGCCAAACACAGTTCACCATTGCTTCGAGACTCGGGCTTTTGATGTACTTTACACTTGATCTTAATTAAAAGATCCAGAAAGTAATAACTTTTTATACATATATCACTACAATGGTAATAAGCATTTTCCTAGCACCTTCAAGTGACATACTAGAAAGAGCGGAACACAACCAATCAAGTTAACAATTAAGGTATGCCATGATCAAAAACAGTGGTCTATTTCCTACAATAAGACAGCACAACTAAGGGTGTACAAGAAAATGGGCTTCTGTTCAGTACTAATAGATTCAGAAATCATATTCACAGCAGAATTATTATTATTCTAAACAAAACTAAGTTTAGTTATATTAATCATACCAATTATTTGGAACTCCCCCATAATCTAGACTTCAATACTTAACATGGCTATATGGGCAAATATTCGATTTTTATTTCTTTAATCATGCACTTCTTACTTGGTTTAACATGATTCTATGAACAAATAATTGAAACTAGTTCTTAATCATAACAGAATATATGCATTGCAAAAAATCTAAAGATTATACCTTTGTAATTTGATGTCTCTTCTTGTCGAGCTTCTCCTTCTTGGCCTTGACGCGCTGTGCCTCCGCCAAAAGGGACATCCTCCTGGCAGTCTTTGCATAAGGATTGAGCTTCAGCAACACATTCAAGTTCTTCAATGGATTCTTCTTCAAAGTTGCCCTCTTGTTAACATCCTTCTTGATCGGCCTAACAACAGACTGCACCTCATCAGAGTTGATAATCCTAGCAAGATCAGCATTCACCATCTTTGGCCTTGGCAACAAATACCCCTTCTTCTTCAGTGATGGTTTATCGAATTTACCATAAATGTCATCCAATTTCTCATATGCTGATTTAGTCCAGATAACAAACCTACCAAGATGACCACCTGGAGCAAGCTTGAGCAGATTCAAACGATCCACATGGCAAATATCCACACCAGGAATGTTCCTGAATGACTTCACAAGCTTAGCTCCCTCAGTTCCATACACAATCAATGGACCTTTCCGGGAAATGTAACGACGATTGCGCATTTTCCCCTTTCCAGGGCGAATAGCATGGCTGTCCTTAGCCTTCTCAGCATCCGTGTAAGCTCCAATTTGCTTCAAAGCTTTGATAGCACTGCTAGTCTTCTCAATACCCTCGAGTGAATCAGAAACAACGAGAGGGAGCTCAGGGACCGATTCAATACGATGTCCACGTGCGAGAACCAATGAAGGAACGGAAGATGCAGCAATTGCAGAAGCAACAGCATACCTTTTCTGGTTAACAGGGATCTTCCTATGCCATCGGCGCCAGATCTTCGTCGGAGCAAACATCCGTCCTCCACGACACATGTTCCCGAAAGCTCCCTGACCAGCACGGTGAGTACCACCACCGGGAACACGGGGGATACGTGACACAGCACGTCCAGTACCCCATGACTCAGCGGAGGTCTGGTGACCGGCTTTCTTCGACACTGCATACGGTTGCCGGGCGTTTTTGGAAATGTTGGAGTGGACGTAGGTGACGACATCAGGACGGATCGGAGCCTTCATGACGGCGGGAAGGGGAACGGCGGCGACATCGGTGGCCATGTCATTTTCTAGGCTTTGAACGGTGGTGGTGGGAATGGCGGCGGCGGTGGCCATTGCAGGGGAAGCTGCTAGGGTTTTTTGGTAGAAGAGTAGAGTGAAACCTTAAGAGAAAATTAGGGTTTCGACCTGAAATGTGAATATATAGTAGAGATATACTAAATGGGCCAAGCCTGAATGAGAATATTGGGCTTAAAGCCCATTATTTCTACAACCTTTCAAAGTCCATATAGAAGCCCAACCCAACTCGGTCGATCGGTTGATACCAATTTAAATTTTGACTAATTCGAATTGAAGTTGCATGTATGGAATTTTTCATTCTCGAAAATCTTCAATTTTTTCAAAGCTTGGTTGTGAATTGTGATTACACTATTAGTTATCAAATCGATTTTATACTTGTAGCTACTCCGGGAGAATACGTGTAATCCCCCCAACCTTCATACGTAAAAATATCATTTGATTTGTCTTTGCTATTAGCTTTTTCTGTAGCTGGATTGAATTCTTATTTCGCTCGTCTACGTTGTATGTATATACAAAATAATGAATGAAAAATTAATAAGAAAATTCTTAATTATTCATGTAAGAAGCAATGGATCAATAAATTGCATATATCCGATTAGATTTTGTAAAAATTAGAGCGAGAAAATATGATGAAACAGAATATCTTTAAAAAATAAATTACATATAAATTTTATTAAATATTTTATATATTATATTATGTGATATCTAATTATTATTTTTAAAAAGTGAAATAACAACTTTTCTTAAAACAACAATTAAGGATCTAATTATGTATAATCCAAAATATTTTTGTTTCTCTTTTGTCCATAAATCATTAGTAATGTGGTGAGCGGATGAGATTGCTAAGTTCGAGCCCCCTGAATTAAAAAAATCTTTAGTAGGGAGTGTTTCCCTCAAATGGAGGCTCTATACGACACGAATCCAAATTTAGT
Source organism: Solanum aculeatissimum (assembly GCA_038996855.1). NCBI lineage: Eukaryota > Viridiplantae > Streptophyta > Magnoliopsida > Solanales > Solanaceae > Solanum > Solanum aculeatissimum. The sequence goes on along the minus strand of JBCEWC010000001.1, from coordinate 53,435 downwards.
CAGGCTCTAATGTGGGCACAGACATCGGATGGGAACAAAAAAAAAAAGAAAAAAATTTCCATGATATTCTATGGGTTCATACCTTGAAAATAGCCTATGACAAAAATGCAAGGTAAGCTACGTTCAATAGATTTTTGTGGTCGAATCCTTCCCCAAATTTTATGCATAGCGAGGTATTTTAGTGCACCGAGCTTGCCCGACCAATTATAAAGATTTTTTTTTTAAAAAAAAAGAGGAAAATCATTTTTTTTTTCCATTCAAAGTTGTTGCTTGTTAGTGAGAAAGTCCCAAATATTTGACTCGCTATATGCATTATGCACCACGTATATCTTCTTTAGTTCTTATAGTTCTGGTTGTAGACAAAATTCTTGAAATCAAAGCAGAGATATATCAATGGATATTCGATTACCATTCAGAAACATTTCTTCTCAAGGCTTATGGTCTTGTCCAACATCTCAAAAGGGTCTTAAACCTTGTTGTGCAGGAAAAAATTCTCAGCAAAATGGAGATTCCAACAGCAATTCAGGTTGGGTATTTCACTTCAGTATCAAATTTTTTGACCATTCATTGATATAGAGCTTGACCCTTCTCTTTATGTTGTTGAATTTGTTGTTCTTTAGTTGCATATCAGTAGTTTTAGACCATTTTCATTAGTAACTGGCTTGACCCTTTTCTTGATATTGTGAAATCTGCCTCAAAGTTTGAGTCTTTTAGACAAGTCTGTAGCTTTAGATAGCAGAATGGTGATTCCAACAGCAACTCAGGTTGGGGATTTCCCTTCAGTTAAAAAATTTTTGGCCATTCATTGATATATAACTTGACCCTTTTCTTTATGTTGAAATTGTTGTTCTTTAGTTGCATATCAGTAGTTTTAGACCATTTTCATTAGTAACTGTCTTGACCCTTTTCTTGATGTTGTGAAATCTGCCTCAAAGTTTGAGTCTTTTAGTTGGGAGTCAATAGCTTTAGATAGCAGAATGGTGATTCCAGCAGCAACTCAGGTTGGGGGTTTCCCTTCAGTTTAAAAAATTTTGGCCATTCATTGATATATAACTTGACCCTTCTCTCGATGTGGTTGAAATTGTTGTTCGTTAGTTGCATATCAGTAGTTTTAGACCATTTTCATTAGTAACTGGCTTGACCCTTTTCTTGATATTGTGAAATCTGC
>JBCEWC010000001.1:0-52167 GCA_038996855.1 Solanum aculeatissimum | reverse complement strand
CTCAAAGTTTGAGTCTTTTAGTTGCAAGTCTGTAGCTTTAGATAGCAGAATGGTGATTCCAACAGCAACTCAGGTTGGGGATTTCCCTTCAGTATAAAAATTTTGGCCATTCATTGATATATAGCTTGACCCTTTTCTTGATATTGCGAAATCTGCCTCAAAGTTTGAGTCTTTTAGTTGCAAATCAGTAGCTGTAGATAGCAGAATGGTGATTCCAATAATAACAACAGCAAGCCAGGTTGGGTATTTCACTTCAGTATAAAATATTTTGACCATTCATTGATATATGGCTTGACCTTTTTCTTGATGTTGTTGAAATTATTGCTCTTTAGTTGCATATCAGTAGCTTTAGGCCATTTTCATCAGTAACTGGCTCAACCCTTTTCTTGTTTATAGTGAAAACAGCTGCAAAGTTCTAGTCTTTTAGTTGCAATTCATTAGCTTTAGACAGCAAAATGGTGATTCCAACAGCAATTCAGGTTGGATATTTCACTTCAGTATAAAATATTTTGACCATTCACTGATATATAGCTTGACGCTTTTCTTGATGTTGTTGAAATTGTAGTTCTTAATTTGCATATCAGTAGTTTTCAACCATTTTGACTAGTAGCAGCTCGACCCTTTTCTTGGTATAGTGAAAACTGCTGCAAAGTTCTAGTCTTTATAATTGCAATTCAATAGCTTTAGACAGTAGAATTTTGATTCCAATAATAGCAACAGCAACTCAGTTTGGGGATTTCACTTCAGTATAAATTTTTTTTGCCATTCATACATGGCTTGACCATTTTCTTGGTGTTGAAATTGTTGCCAAATTGTTGTTCTTTAGCATATCAGTAGTTTTCGATCATTTTCACTAGTAGCTGGCTCGATCCTTTTCTTGTTATAGTGAAAATTGCTGCAAAGTTCTACTCTTTTAGTAGCAATTCAGTAGCTTTAGACAGCAGAACGGTGATCCCAACAGTGGGTATTTTACTTCCATATCAAATTTTTTTACCATCTATTGATATATAGCTAGACCCTTTTCTTGATGTTGTTGAAATTGCTGATCTTTAGTTGCATATCAGTAGTTATCAACCATTTTCACTAGTAACTGGCTCGGCCCTTTTCTTGTTATAGTGAAAACTGCTGCAAAGTTCTAGTCTTTTAGTTGCAATTCAGTAGCTCTAGACAGAAGAATGGTGATTCCAATAGTAACAACATCAAAAACCAGGTGGGTTATTGCAGTTCTGTATCTTTTTTTGACCATGCATTGATATATGGCTTGAACCTTTTCTTGATGTCGTTGATATTGTTGCCAAATTGTTGTTCTTAGTTGCATATCAGTAGCTTTCTGACTATTCATTAGTAACTGATTCAACCCTTTTCTTGTTATAGTGAAAACTGCTAGTTGCAATTCAGTATCTTTTTTTGACCATTCATTGAAATATGGCTTTGCCCTTTTCTTGATGTTGTTGAAATCGTGCCAATTTATGTCCTTTAGTTGCATATAAGTACCTTTCGGCCATTCACTAGTAATTGGCTCGACCTTTTTCTTGTTATTGTGAAAACTGCTGAAAAATTCTAGTCTTTCAGTTGCAATTCAGTAGCTCTAGACCCGTTCTTTGATATGTGCTGGACTCTTTTCATTCTATTTGTTTTTCAGTTTCTGTGGTTAAGAACTGAAAAACTAAATTTACCCTTTAGTCTAAGCATGGATGGTGGCGATCAACAGCTAGAAATATTATGTATGGCTTAGGATGCTTTGAAAGATGCAAGCTTTACCATTTACTACATGGATTATAGTGCAATCCTTGCAGGTCATGGTTATAGAGACCATTAGACCAATCCAGTATTTATATTCAGCCTATTGATGGAGAGAAGATTCACATATAAATGAAAAAAATTAACCTTATATAAGGTTCACATGAGTGCCCGTCTGCCCCTCTAGCTCTGTCCCTGGGTGCACCATTTTCATTCCTGATAGTTGGTTCATGATACGTTGGATCTACTGCTGATTGGGAAGGAGTATTTGCGAATTTGTACTATTGGGGAAGACTGCTGTACTAGCATTACTATCTGCTGCACAACTGGAATCAGGATACGCGGATGTGATTGTTAGGATTTAACCATTGGCTGATTTAAAAAGACAAAGGGTTTGCTGTTTACAAGCACTGAGTGCCAATTCTGTTTAGGGAACACTTTACTGGTTTTAGAAACCCGAAAAAGAACAAGAAAGAAATCAGACAAGGTATCAATTTTGTTTGGCTACTTCTTCAGAAACTACTCAGGATTGTGTTTAGTAAATGTCTCTCTGACTCTTACTCCTTCTAATTCAACGGGAGAAAGGTTCAGGCCCTCATATTCTAGGAAGAGTCAGCTGCTTAATCCAATCTTGGTTTTGCTTTTCTAGCATCCCTCATTCCTCGAGAATGTATCTGTTTGAGGATAGAGAAAGGAAGGGAGAAATATACAGGTTTGCAATAGAGTCTGGGATGGAAGTTTGGTGTTTTTAGGGCTGCTAAGGCATTATAGTTGGAAGTAGTATGCTTAGGCTTCAAAACGACGACTCCAATGTTGAGAATGATAAAGAAGTTAGATCTGAAACATGATGAAGGACGTAGCAATTAGAGAAAGAGAAGGATAAAGGGAATAAGTAAGAAGATAAAAAGTCTCCTTCTTCAGGAATTTCATGACTCATCATGAAATTCTTGGAAGCTCAAGCAACTGTTTCATGTACACTGAAACTTAGAAAATATCAACCTTGAATAAATGTCTTATATTCTCACGAAGCATCTTTACACGAGCTGCACTTCACTTATCCTAGCACTTCCAGTCCACTTCCTCCGAGCAGGGTGGTGAGGAGTTCCTATCCACCTCCTCAAATAGATGGACAAATTGTTTTTGGTTGAACAAATAGATGGTCACATGGTTTTTACCTAGTATCTTTGTTAAGATAAGTATTACTAAAGCAACTCTCTAGAATACAAATTACACCATTGCACACTCACATATTATTCGGATCAGTTGAATAGACTACTCGAGCACCTCAATTAACAGCTATTAACTGCCGTAAGAAGTAAGAACAGCTGCAAGCTGAAAATATATAAGTTCTCACGAACTTGCTAAGATGGTGGATTAAAGGTTCCCTCAAATTTATGTCAGGTACTATATAAAATGGAAAAAAGAGCTCGACTTCCTTATTTAGGTTGAGTCTGAATGTCGTCTTATAAACCATCCAATGTTATCAGATCCATGATCATACTTAATATCATTTTGATTCAGATGAATGCTTTGCAGCAAGTCCACAATCTGCTAGTTATATATTGGTCTCTCTCTTAAGATCTTTTTATCATCTGAATAAGGTAATAATACATGTCTACTGTATGCCAACACAATCTCGACAATACTGCCAACTAGATATTGAGCTTCAACTCCACTTATGGGGACAGGAAAGTAAACACCCAAACTCTTTCTGTTATGATATGTTTGTATTACGCATATTCATCGAAGCCAAAGCTCTTGACATCGCGATGTCCTGTCCAGTATGTCACGTCAATTGTCAGCCTTGTCACCATTCAGAACCGTGAGATGAAACTTTTCTCCTACTTTTGTCTATTGACCTCTCATCTATCGTGAACTTCATTGATAAATAATTATGTTTGCATCCATATACTATTGATGCTTCCTCTGTTTGGACTGTCCTCTTTCCTTGATTATAATCATTATTTTCCTTGTGTAGGCGATAAATTCTCAACGGATTGGGACAAAGCCTGGTCAAGCTTCAGGAAGCGAAGCAAGAAGAACATCTTCTCAAACATCTTTCCGAAATTCTCCCCAGATAAGTATGTAACGTGGAATCCTAAGCGTTCTGATTATCCATTATCCGAAGAAGTTGATCCTATTAAAAGAGCAGAGAAATCAAACCTTATGCTATGGACAAGTCCACAATTCACTCTTTTTGGAGCAATTATTATAGTAACATTTCTTTTGGTCTACTCCATTCTTGCTATAACAAAATGAGCTTTTCGAAATGTAAACATCCCTTAATTTTAGATCGATGCAGCTACGTATATAAGTGAAAATAATATTATGATTGATTCGTTTAGAATTGTATCAATGAAGAAAATGTTAGTCTTCCTGTTATGTTAGTTGTTGTCTTGTGAATTATATCTGGTTCAGTGGCTGCTAAAAGAGAAAAAATGCTGCAATTTCTCTTGACATTTAAGCTCAATTTTGTTTATTTCAAGTGTTCTGCTTACTGCATGAAAGACTTGAACAGATGCATATATGCACCAGAAGATATCCTTCAACAACAATGACATAGCCAGTATAATCTCACAAGTAGGGTCGGAGGAGGGTGGATGTACGTAGACCTTACTCCTATGTTTGTGGAGGTAGAGAGGTTGTTTCCGATGGACCCTCGACTCAAGAAATTTGTTCTGCAGTAGAAAACTATGATGAAAATAGTGAAGAGAGAAAAGTACTGACATACCATAATGCTAATGGAACAGCAAAGTGCTCTAGACTAGAATCATGTTCTACCACTAAGAAAGGAGAAAAAACTCGAATACCTACTAACTGTTTATCCTAATTCTCGATTTTCTTGTTCTCCTATCTATGATCATATCTTTGGCGAGTTAAAAAATATGTCGATTGACAGTGATAGAAAATTCTCACGAAGCGGATGAAATTCGTTCATCCACAGCCTAGATTTGCTCTACTTGGAGATGCAGACAGTGACAGAGCTTGCCTATAGTCAGGATCTCTCCATTCGGCAGAAAATTATACTATTTATATATGATTAAAATTATTTTTTATATATATACACACACAATAGATGTTAAACCCCCTTCGACTAGCTAGTGTGTTCACTAATATTACAACTCAAAATCTAAATTATTTTTTTCAATAATCATAATGGAGTATGTGTGTGTGTGTATATATATAGTGGGTTCACTTCTTCAAATTTTAAACCTCTTTAGTACATATCCTGGCTCCGCCAGACCGCCACTGAACGCAGAGCATATACTTTTTACAAAACCTACCAAACATATCACAACTCAAAATCTGAATTATTTTTTTCAATAATCATAATAATGTGTGTATATATATAAATATAAATATATATATATATACAGTGGATATTGAACGCCCTTCGACTATTTAGTGTGTTCACTTCTTCAAATTTTAAACCCCTTAGTACATATCCTGGTTCCGCCAAACCGTCACTGAACGCAGATCATATACTTTGTACAAAACCTACCAACCATATGACAACTCAAAATCTGAATTATTTTTTTCAATAATCATAATAGTGTGTGTGTGCATGTATATATATATATATATATATATATATATATATTGGATATTGAATCCCCTTCGACTAGTTAGTGTGTTCACTTCTTCAAATTTTAAACCCCTTAGTACATATCCTGGCTTTGCCAAACCGCCACTGAACGCAAATCATATACTTTGTACAAAACCTACCAACTATATCACAACTCAAAATCTAAATATATATTTTTTCAATAATCATAATGATGTATTTTTTTTAAAAATAATTAGCATCAAGGCCTTCCCAAAAAGAAATAGATACATTGAATTCACATCACATATATAGATTTTTATCAAAATTATTGGTCTTTTCTTATTGACTTCAAACTTTTTACCACATATTTTTAATATACTCCATTAGAGGACATTACTTTGACCTGTCTGCTTCTTTGTTCTGAAAAAGAGAAACATATTATATAGTAATTTGCTAATGGAGGACATAGAATTTTGGAATTTCATGTATATAAGATTTAATTGTCTGGTGACATGGATAGTTTTAGGTTGGAGGATTTTTCGAAAACGTATCTTAATTATGCTCCATAGTTATATATTGGGTAATTACATCTTGTAATTATAGTTATACGTATATTTCGCTATACAATTCGCGCAACACTTTGCAGATTCTGTATAGCATTTGTATAATTCGCTATACAATTCACAATTTTTGTATAACATTAGTATATTTTATTATGCAATTTGCGCACAACATTTGTATAATTCGCTATACAATTCATAGTATTTGTTGTATATTTCACTATACAATTCACGCAACATTTGTATAATTCGCTATACAATTCATGGCATTTGTATATTTCACTATACAATTCACGCAACGTTTGTATAATTCGCTATACAATTCATGGCATTTGTATATTTCACTATACAATTCACGCAACGTTTGTATAATTCGCTATACAATTTGCAGTGTTTGTATATTTTGCTATACAACTCGCGCATCATTTGTATAATTCATTGTATAATTCACAATGTTTGTATTAATGATACACAATTCGTTGTACAAACTCAAACTATAATTATACAAATAGTCTCGAGATGAGAATTTAATATTGCTTTATCTCTTGCTTGGTTACTAATCCTGGGATAATTAAGTTATACTAGGATTGGTAGTTAGTATTGAGATACGTTATTCCTGCTAAAGAGTAATCCCCAGATAAAATAATTAAAATGACAAAAATACCCTTGAGATCATCCAAACCCTTTTTTCTACTAAATAAAATGAAGAATACTTTTATAAACAGTTCTTCTTAGAAACTATGCAATGTATATTACTTTTAATACAACAGATTAAATCGTCAAGTCGTCAACTATATCAAATAATCTCAGTATAACTGATCCCGATAAAACGACACCTTAACATTGGAGTCAAGGGGATAAAGTTAAAAGTCTCCTATCCGTGTGCATGTCATGTCAATTATTGACTTGAATAAACTTTTTTTTTTTGTAAATTATTCAAATTTATGGGGTTTTTTTTCTATATATATAACTTTACATCTTTTAGTTCTAAATATGTGAAAGAAAAAAAAACAATTTTTTTTTCATATTTATTGGTTGAGATTTTTCTCATTTTTGGTTTAAGTTTACGAGTTTTCAAGCCATGAAGGAAAAGAAAGAAAGATTTCCACCAAAGAGAGGGAAAATTAAGGTTAAAATTGTCAAATGTTTTGTGAAATTTATAGAAAATATTTTGTTTAGGAGGTTGTATAATTAGTATGTATGTGTTTTATTACATGTAATCATTTTCTCGATCTTTTAAATTTTTTCGATGTGCTATATTAGTGTTATTTGTCTAGTTAAAGAGTGTATTGTAATGTTGTCATTGAGGTCATATAAATTTGAACATTTGATAAGTTTTTAGAGATTGGTGAATACTCGAGTTCTTTCTCTCTCTCTCTCTCCCTTCCTCCCTCCCGCTCTTTCTCTCTCTGGTATTACCTTAATGGGATTCATGCATACTTGGAGTTATTTTTTTATTTTTTTTTAGAATCATATGGTATTTAAAAGTCACTGGTCTTTAAATTTGAGCATTATAATGTTGTCATTGAGGTCATAAAAATTGAACAATCTATAAGCTTTTAGAAATTGGTGAATACTCGTGTTCTCTCTCTCTCTCTTTGGTATTACCTTAATGGGATTCATGCATACTTGGAGTTATTCTTTTAATTTTTTAGAATTATATGGTATTCAAAATTAATTGGTCAGACTGATTCAAATTCGAGCATTATAATGTTGTCATTGAGGTCATATAAATTGAACAATCTATAAGTTTCTAGAGATTGGTGAATACTCGTGTTCTCTCTCTCTCCCTTCCTCCCTCCCTCTCTCTCTCTCTCTGGTATTATCTTAACGGGCTTCATGCATACTTGGAGTTATTTTTTAAATTTTACATAATTATATGATAGTCAAAATTCATTGGTCGGACTGATTCATATTCGAGCATTATAATGTTGTCATTGAGGTCATATAAAATGAATAATCTATAAGCTTCTAGCGGTTGGCAAATACTCGTGTTCTCTCTCTCTCCCTGGTATTACCTTGATGAGATTCCTACATGCTTGGATTTATTTTTTTTAATCTTATATAATCATATGGTATTTTTGATCGGATTAATTCATATTCGAACATTATAATGTTATCATTGAGATCATATAAATCGAACATTCCAAAAGCTTCTAGAGACTGACACTTTGAATACGACAATTAAAGTTGCTCCTATTATGGACCACTGGTAAAATGTTTAAATACTCATGCACTCTCTCTCTATCTCGTATTAACTTAATGAGGTTTGTGCATACTTAAAGCTATTTTTAAAATTTTATATAATCTCATATAATATTCAAAATTTACTGACCGGACTGATTCAAATTCAAGCCGCTTACAATAGTGTTATATATGTAAACATTTTTTTATTGTAAACTAAGTTTCACATAGTGATAATAAAATTGTGTCCCTTTCAAATTCTTCACCAAATTAATTGGTAACTAGTACGCTAGTACTAATTTTTGTTTCCGTTTTTTTTGTTTTTCTCGATGTTTGGTATTCATGTTGGGTCGATTAAATCTAAAATGTTTGCATCAAAAGTTTCACATTAAAGAATAAAACATTTCTAATAAAGGTGGTTATGTATCAGTGAAACTCAAACTCGAGATTTATGATTAAATATGAAAGAATATTTATTATTTCATCGCAATTTTTTGTTGATATAATATAACAAATACATATATTGACATAATTATGAGAAAATGAAAACAAGAAATTTGAGAGTTAGTTATGTCTCCATAATGTAGGGACCAAAATTTGATTCATATCATTTTGTTGAAAAGAAAGAATTTTCAAATTTAAGTTGAAAATTTAGATTAATTTTTCATATATATCCAAGATTTATACATAAAACCTTTTAATTCTAAGATAATATTATTAATTGAATAATCATTTGAGACCAAAGATTAAAAATCATTGACTTCCATATTTTACCTAAAACAAATATAAAAATTTTTGTTAGTCATTCAAGGGACAAATTGTACTATACATGTCTCCCTTGTTCTTTTAAATTATACTCTTTCGGTCCCAATTTAATTGTCAGGGTTACTAAAAATAATTATCTCTAATTAGTTGTCAATTTAAAGAATCAAGAAACAGTTAATTATTTTTTTTCAATTCTACTCTTAGTAATTACCCCCTCTGTTCACTTTTACTTGTCATTATTTCACTTTTCGAGGTCAACTTGACTAAACTTCGAAGCTAAATTTAATATTTGAAATCTAAAATTTAGATGATTGAAAATTATATGAAAAATATTATAAGTTGCAATCCTTCTCATATTAATATGATTAAAAAAAATACGTCTTAAAATATTGATAGGTTCATATAGTTTGACCTCGATAAGTGAAATAGATACAATTAAAAGCGAACGAGAGGGAGTACTACTCTTAAATATGAAAATTTTATTTGTTATACATACCTTAGTAATTTTTTCTTAAAGAACGTGTCAATATTTACCATGACAATTAAATTGGAACAGAGGGAGTAGATTTTTTTCCAATTTTTTGGTTAAAAAATATATTGTATAACATTGATATTAATTACCTTAACATTAATCATTTTAAAGTAAAAACTTAGGAAGAGATTAAAAATTCACTTGCTTTAAATTAAAATGCCTTATATTTTAATTATATGAGTAATGAAATTATTTTTTATAGATAATGTTTGTTAAACTTTATATATTTGCTGTCAATTCTAAAATAACAAAATGAGTGGATAAAGATATTATAATATTGTAACCATATATTATGTTCATGGGAAGACAAATTCCTCCAACAAAAATGTTCCCTTTATTACTAACAAAAACAAAATTCATTGTTAAAAAAGAAAAAAATATATATTACTCAAACATTATTAGTCAATCAAATAAAATTTTCAATGCGAATTCAAATTTAGTCATACTCCAATATATTTGTTGATACTTTTAGGGATTGGTTGGTACGTGAGATGAAAGGTAATAGTCCCGAGATAAAATGCAAGATTATTTGCATTTGGTTAAAGGTATTAGTTAGTCCTGGAACTATCTATCTCACCATTTATACTGTAATATGGGATAAATTGTCCCATATATATGGTGAAATAACTAATCTCGCAACATATCCCAATCTATGAAATAACTATCTATCTCATCCCTCCTACCATACGACCCCTTAATCTTTTAGGTAGCAGGTACCTAGTGAAATAGACGAGGGGCGCACAAGCTTTGTCCACATTCAGTGTTTATATACCAAACTATCTATCTCACCATTTATACTGTAATATGGGATAAGTTGTTCCATATATATGGTGAAATAACTAATCTCGCAACATATATCAATCTATGAAATAACTATCTATCTCATCCCTCCTACCAAACGACCTCTTAATCTTTTAGGTAGGAAGTACCTAGTGAAATAGACAAGGGAAGCACAAGCTTTGTCCATATTCAGTGTTTATATACCAAACTGTATCATAAACTACTATGAATGTCAGTAAAACCATCACATATTCACATTGACATGACAAAGCATAGTGGCAGCCCAAAGGATGGTAACTGGTAAACTAAAAGACACTACTTAACAGGCCAAAATCGACCAAAGGTGATACTAAACCAGGTGCAAGAAGAAAGGATGCTGCTACTGAAGACGTAATGGAAATATACACCTCGAATTAGATCGAGGTAGAAAAACGAAGGCACGGATCAAAGTTTTTTTTTATGACACCTATAATAGCCCTGAAGAATTATTATGGTAGTAGTATTATCATTATTGACGGGCAGGGAGAATGCAATGCATGCATGAAAGCATAATAGTAGTAGTAGTAGTAAAATACAAATGATAGCTCTCTTATGTGGTAACAAAACAACCAGAGAAGTTCAATTCATCACAAAATTCTGGAAAAAAGTCACAACTCATCAGAACTGAGGGTAAAACCTAATAAAATAGAGATCAATTATTGGGGCATCACGACACAGATATGCTTACATTTCATCCCGTTCCATCTGCACGCCAACATGAGTCTGCATCACGTAGACATGAAGAGCATGCACTGATAAGTGTGTATCATGTGCATAAATTTTGGGCCCAAGGATCAAGCGCGACTACCAGGTTCATTGATTTGTAACGATGTTTTTGAAAGGCTAGCTTCCAGTTCATTTAACTCATCCACATCAAAGTCGTCGTCGTCGTCGTCGTCATCATAATCGTCATCCACGCTGTCATTATGAGGAACCTCACCACCATCATGAATATTCTTCTGGGCTGATGTCGAGGAGCTCGCCTCTTCTCTAGCAGAATCCTTATTCTCCTGTAAAGGAAATGTAATCTACTTAGAAATGATATGCAGGCCCTTTTGTGCATGACTAACAGCACAAAACGACAAATGCACATGGCAACAGTCACTTGTGTTTTTCTTCTTTTACTTGGGGCAGATACACTTGAGCCACGGGTGAAACCACCTATATATCTCCATGAGGTGATAGTAAGGTCTTTGTACACTCTACCCTCCCCGGACCCTAGATCTTGTGGGATTTGATTTCACTGGGTATGTTGTTCATTGGTTACTTGGCATAGTTTCTTTAGTTTTGACTCTCAACGGAAAACCAGCAACTACCTGTAAGTACACACACATAGATTACCAATTCTCTTTCTAGTAACGCTTACACTGTCGTAGACCAACCACCACCACATGAATGCACACATTTTGTGTACTTTCCAAAGTAATTGCTAGAGACAGACACCATGCTTTGGCCCTAGCAAGCGAAAATTTACCTCTTCTACGATCAATAAGATATGTGGTTAAATAAATGCTTTAGTCTTGTCATTTTGTGCTCCATTCAGCATAGTAGAACTTTATCAAATCTGCATACTGTTTAAATGGAACAGAACTTTTGATGCAAGACCTAATCTTTGCCTAGTGCAACCCATCACTTAGCTCAATCTACATAACATAATTTTAAAAAGTTCAGCAAAAAAGGTGAAGACAAGTACTACATCAACATTATAAATTCAAACCCCAAAAGCAAGCAAATCACAAGTGTCTTTTAAAAGAACATGTGAAGAAACAGTACTAGAAAGTGAATCTAACAACTAAGACTTCCTCCCAAATTAAATGAGAAATCAATGAAGAAATTCATCATGATGAAAACATCTAGAAGCAGCTCACATGGGAATTGTTTATTCTAACAATGCAATTTATTGCTAAAGTGAACAGACCATTTTGTAGTGTTGTCTTTTGTGCTCTTACTCTTTGTGCTCTTACACAGAGCATAATTGCTCAGTCCCCGACATTTTTCCCTATCCTAAGTTATGCAGTACGCCAGTACTATAGATCTATGACAGTGACCAGTGGACAATGAAAAATCTTGAATGCTCAAAACAGTCCAACAAAGGATATAGAAAAGCATAAAAAATTGATCATGACATATTCACCTTCGGGGGTTCAACAGACTGTTCTTCCCTATCATACTTGTCATAGGCCCCGATATCATCCACAAACCAACTAGCATCCGACATGAACAGCTCACGACCACTGCGAGAAAGAGAGCATAAGATTTCTCAGTAAGTATATGCATCCACCAAAAGAGCTTTCCCCAACTGATGAGCACATATTATTGGTTAAAGAGAAAAAAGGAGTGCAAGGACTGATACCTCATGCGATCATCCTTGGCTCTATCTGCCCTCTGCTTGGCCAGATTGGCCTCTCTTTCTTCCATTTTCTTCTTTTTCCATTCCATAAATAACTCAGTGGTCAAAGGAGTTGAAGAAGTCAATTTGGCACGCTGCAGGCAGAACAGAAAACATGTAAAGTAGTTCCACTAATGAACGGCTATCAGTAGTTGGCAATATGAATACTCAGCTAGTAATGTCACCTGTTCATCAATTTCTTCTTCAATAGGCATCTTGTCAGCTTCCTCTTGTAACAAAGCTTTCATTTGTGACTTAAGAATATATCCGGGAGGAAGTGCATGCCGGTAATGGCATTCTTTACCATTTGGACAGGCCCAAAACCAACCGTACTGCTTCTTCTCCACAGCATCCAAAAAGTATTTACATACCTGCATATAAGCCAAATCATAAGCTCGATTTCTGAAACAAACACTCCCTCAATTCCAGTTTGTTTGGCAATATTTGACTGGAGGTGGAGTTTCAAGGGGGAAAATTAAGACTTTAGACACATATGCTAAATATGCATAAACCGTCAAAAGTACCCTGGTTTCCTATCCAGTGGAGACAACAGTAGCAGAAAATGAGCACTGTAAAGACTCAATAGTTTCTGGGTATAAAAGGTGCCAACCTTTTTCTCGGGATGAACAGAAAAGGGAAGAGTGCCAAACAAACTGGGGTAGAGTAGTAAATTGTCACTACAATACAACTTTTCAAGTGACCAAAAAAACTTAAAATGAAAGTGTATTAATACACATCAAAATGAGGGAATATGGTCATAGTTACCACGTCCAACCAATGAATTCTATATCACTGTCCCATGCTCCATGCAATGGAAAATCAAAATAATCATTATATTTAAATGGAATGCTAGCTCAGAAATATTTTTCGTAATTCTCAATGTCCACAAATATGTAAACAATTTTGCATGCGTTCTGCACAACTAAGCTTTCTAGGTCATCCTATTTTTACATGTTCAAAACTATGGGGAGCATGGACCTGTCCCTCTCCCCTGCTTCCACTTGGGTTTCATGTCTGCCAAGGTTCGAAATTATGATTCGTCCGGCAAGGTTCGAAACTATATGTTCCCTCAATACACACATCCCATGGTGCATCCTTACCATTGAACAAAATTCCTGGGGCCTATATTTTTGTCAATAAAGGGAACTTTTATTGACTCCAGCGATAAGAAAATATTGTGGAGTATGCACAAGTATAAGGGATATTATGGGAAAGGACAACACTTACAATGTCAGTTGGTTTGTTCTTGTTATACTCATTACTTTTTGATGCCACAACCTTCTCCAACGTCTCTTGATCCCAATCGTCCATTGTTTCTTTTCCATCTTGTTTTAGGCAAGAAATACCAGTCAATAAACACTAAAACCATTGTGAAATATTATCGCATGAGAAAAGAAAAGTTTATGTAAAATGTCAAATGTTAATGTTGCTTAACCACCTTCATCACGCTTATCGCTGAAAATATCAATCTTCTCTCCTTTTCGCTGAACATTCAGATCGTGAGAGAACTTGCACTTAAAACCCTTAGCACATTGCCCCGCCTTATAGAACTCACATAAGATAGATTTTGGATCAACACCTGAACACAAATTCCCAACATTCTTAAAATATATGATAAATTTTGCAGCAGCATTTTGTATGAAAATTGAAATAACATCAAACCTTTAACGCAAGAGAGAGTTTGTAGTAAGTGAAACAAAACAAACTACTACCTATAAGAGAGAATTTTTTATAGATAAACCCATGGTGACTGGGGCAGCTTGCGCGTACCTCAACCAGTTCCACATTTCTAATGAATAATTCATCAATGACAAATAAAAAATAATGCTCCGCAATTCTGAAAGGGGGAAGATGGAATACTTCCCTGTCCACCAAGGCGAGGACACATGGAAAAAATTACCTAGTGTTTTTGTCTAAGAACTCGTGGTTCTCAAATCACTCCATTGACCACCAGGCCACCCTTGGTGCACTACTGATAAAAGGATGATAATGAACAGAACAACAGAAAATGTCTCTTGAAATAAATTGACAAGTTAATATTAAGACATATTTCAAACATGATAAATTACAAAGTTGATCGGCTTTACAAAAACTGGCAAATGGTCCAGTTTGTAATTCAGCCCTCAATAGGCCCAGTTTGGTATAGGACAAAGTAGATAAAAATTGCCACGATATCTTTCTACACTATATTCCCAATTGTTTCAATCCAGCAAAGCTACAGTAACTCTTTAATATTGACGCTACTACGGACAAATCAAAAAAAAATATTGACACACCAAAATAAGACAATGCAGAAACCAGTCACAAGAAGAAGAATACCAAGAGGCACTTTAGGCTGGCTAATAGCGACTTTGAACAATTCGTTAAGCTCTTTCTCTCTGGCTTTCTCTTCTTCTTTCTTTTTCTGTGACGAAATTAAGCTTAAACGTCAATACATATGCAACAAAATACAGAAAAATAATATAACAACAGGATTAGCTATAAGATACTCTATATTCATTTCATCCATTCAGGCATGATATAGTCACACATGTCACTTCTCTGTATTCATTGCCCTGTTTGAGCATAAAAGCACAAGAATGTAATATTGTACTAAAACATCTATGTCTTAAACTCAATCTAATTAGTATAGAACATATAATGAATCCACCTGCCCTATTTCGGTTGGAGAAAGATCACACCAAAAGGAATACAACACAACTATGAGTCAATCCAAACTAGCCGTTCGGCTACATCAGTCCTGTCTGTCGGTTATATATACATACAGCAACAACTCACACACACAAAACATACTCTGTCAGTTATATACATACAGCAACAACTCACACGAAAATAATACAACAATTACGTCTCAAACTCAAACTAGTTGAGGTCAGCTATATGCATCTTGTATATCTATCGAAAAAAATCACACAAAAGTAATAACACAACTACACTCAAATCAAAAAGCTAAATTGGATTCAGCTACATGAATCCTCAGAACTCTATTTGAGCTCGAACAGCATATCATCAGAAAAATCACAGAAATAATAACACGAGTACACTCAAATCAAAAGGTTACTTCGATTCAGCTACATGAATTCTCAACACTCAATTTGAGTTCGAACAGCTATAAGCCTCCTGTATAACTACCCAAAAAATCGCACAAAAATAATAACAAAACTACACTCAAATCAAAAGACTAATTGGAGTCAACTACATGAATCCTCGACACTCTATCCGATTTCTAAAAATTCACAAAAAACCGTAAAATTCAAAACAAGACAAAGAGAACAAAACAGAGATTGTCTAAGCTGGAGTACGGTACCTTTGCATCAATTTTCTTAGGATCAGGTTTAGGCACAACATTTTGCTGTAAGGATTGAACATATTTCTGGACATTTTTCGACTTGTTCTTATTCTTAAGACCGAATGTCTTGTCTTCGACTACCTTCTGCTTCTTTGCAATATCGGCTTTGGATTGCTTCGGCGGCATCTCGTATGCTCATCCAAATCCCCAATCACCTCGATAGATTCGTCGGAAAATCGGATTTTTTTCCGGCGACTGAAACCCTAGGTCGATAAATTAGAGGAGTGTGGCCGGAGGCGGAGATTGGGTTCTTGTGTGGGAAGGTGTTTTAGGGAATTTGCTAATATCAAATCTTTTCAAGTTTTATAAATGACACTATGGGGTCCTAATTTGTTTTGGGAGGTACACTATAGTCACTAAGATTATATGTTTTCTCACATAAAGTCCTTTTTTTGATTCGTTTGTTTTCATTAAGATTAAAACGTATGAATTTGAATGTATATTTAAATATTAAGATTTAAAGATTTGAAATATTAAGATGTTATATTAAGGTGAATATCAAATAGTTGAGGCTCTATGTTTCATGGTTTACAATGGTGATTAGTTGTTGTTGTTATTGGTGATGGATGATAATTAGTAGCGGAATGATATTAATAGCTAATAGTGGTTAGCTATGTATAATATTGATTAATGATGATAATGATCGATAATGATTAATGGGTGTAATAATGGTTGGTGGTGATAAATGTAAATAATGATTAGTAATGCTTGATGATTGATTTTGATGATTGACGATAGTGATGGTTGTGGTTGGACTGAGGATTGTAGTTGTGAATCGTAGATGGTGGTCATAGTAGTTAGAATGGAGGTTGTGAATGATGGGTGAAAGTAGATGGAGTAATGGCGAACTGTCATTTTTGTAGAAATTCTTAAACAAACAATTATTGATATTAACATTTTGTTATAAATTTTAATCATTCAGATGATTCAGTGGTTGTAAAATAAGAAAAACAAATGTATTTAATATTTAAATTTCAAACTTTGAAAATAAACTTGAAAATTAATATCTAAATAATTAAAATTAAGTCATCTTTTAGGTGTAAACACGTGATGTATTAAATTTGGAACTTGTTTAAATAAAACTTAAACTTCAAATCAATTTTATTTCAAATTATATCCAAACGATTTACAAATCAAATTTCATCTTTTATAAAACCATCAACCACCGATGGGGATTAACAATGTCATTGTATTAGAAAAATCGATACACTTATTAGTTATGGTACTCTTTTTTTGTCTGATAGACTTTTCAACAGTACCATAGAATGTATAACTAATACACGGGAAATCATTATATTAACAATTCAAGGATAATTAATTTATGAATACTCATAGTTAAAGACAAAACTGTTATTAATACATCAAATTAGACAATGAATAACTACGATTGAAGACAAAGCAATGATTAATAAACCAAATCAAATAATAAATAGGCATAATTAAAAATAAAAATATCCTCAATACTTAAAATCAAACAATAGATAATTTGACTAAAGAGGAAACTATCCTTAATAGTTAAAAAACCAAATTAAACAATAATTAATCATGTGTAAAGAGCCCCTAACACACTATCAAAACAATGAATAATAGTAATCAATTTTAGCATATTACTCCAATCATTACTAATTTCATTATATACTATATTAAATATTATTCTTTTATACTCTACAAAAATCGAGTAATTAACTTATACTTTCTCCATCTCATTTTATACGCTTCCAAACACAATGCCACTTTACTAGAATTAGAAATAATTTAACCTTAAAATCCCTCTTTTACGTTTGATGGAATGATTTTTAACCACACAAATAATCATAAATGATTTAGACCACAAGTTTTAAAAGTTTTTTTTTCTTAAACATTATGTCAAGTAAAATGATATCATATAAAATAAAAGAGAGAAGTATTAAAAACACCCTCAAATTTGGCACGAATTATTGATTTCGTCCTTAAACTATTGACAAACTTAAAATCACCCTCCAACTTGACGAACTAAGCTTAAATACGCCCCTCCTACTTCATACACAAAAATGTGTTATTCACGCGCTACACGTGATTTTTTTTTTACCTAGAAAACATTGATTTTGATAAGTATTTGTTTAGTTATTTCTTTATTTTGTTAGGATTTTGCTTGCATTTTTTAACCTGATTAACTTTTAATTTGAGATTTTGTAGGGTCTCGTTTGATGTCATATTTTGCTCATATTGTTAAGCATCGTCTTCCGAGATTGTCATCAGACTATGAAATTCTTAATGTTGCCAGAAGCCCACATCGACAAAAAATAGTCATAAACACAATAGAAGAAGAAGGAGAATCAAACAATTAAACGTGATAACGGAAAAAAAATTGAATCTTGCCATTGTTAATCGAGAAGAGTTTAAATAGGAAGAACAAGAGATTCTAGCATTGTAATAAAAAAATTATGATTTTTTTAAAAAAAGAAAATAATTAAGGATGATGTGGCCTTTTTCACAATCATTCACACGCCAAAATAATTTATAGTCACTTGCTACGTCATGTGGCATGAGAATGTTAAGCCTATCAACCGTTCAGGGACAACAAAATAACAATATACTCAGTGGAATCTCACAAGTGACGTTTGGGGAAGGTAGGATGTAAGCAGACTTTACTACTACTTCAGAGGTAGATAGAGAGACAAACCGTTCAAAAATAAAATAAATAATTCGTATTAAGTTCAAAAATATTTTAAAACATTTTTCTCGAAATAAAATGGAGGGAGTCTATGGGGAAAATGTGCAAACTCCTCAGCCTTCCAAATTCCATCCCAATAATATACACCAAAAAATTCATCTTACAAATAAAATAAACAAACCAAAAAACGGTTGGCTAAGAAGTAATGAGAGAAGCTCTGGTGATACTTCCATCTTCTTCCATTACTCTCCCGCCCAACTCCTCCCCTACTCCGCCGCCGCACCACCGCCACCACCACCGCCGCACCACCGCCAAGCCGAAACGGAAGTCCACTCATTCGTCATCTCACTTCGCTACTCCTCAATCTCCACTCTTATCCACACTACGATGGAATTCCTCTTTAGGTAATCGTTCGGCTGAACTCAGTAGCTTTAGTCCAAAGCATTAACTTAATTTCTGGATGTGTTTGTGTGTAGGTAGCTGTAATAGTCTCAAATACTATGCTGAGTTAGCGTCGAAGCTCGCGCAGGACGGGAGGTTCAATGATTCGTTGATGATCGCGGAGAGCGTTGTGGTTTCGGGAGTGAATGCGGCGGAATTCGCGGCGTTGTTGAATGTGAAGCTTGTTTCAGGTGGGATTGTTCGATTGCTAGAGGAAGGGAAGGTAGGGAGCGTTGTTGAGCTTCTGAATGGTGCTCACCAGCTTGGAATTGATCCGTTGAAGCTGCTTGATGGAGCTGCAATAAGTGCCCTTTCTCGAGAGTGTAGACGGACTATGGAATGTGGCGAAATCGATGAAGTCGTGAGTTTGATGGAAACACTTAAAGGTATAATTTCTGTGTTATTTTTAGTTCTCTTCATTGTTTCCAAGTGTTAATTTGTTAATATAAAATAAGGGCTGAAATGACTAGTATTTGAGTTTGTATCTCAAGTTCAAACCGTTGTTAACTACATTTTAGTATATCTAAAAAGGTGCAAATGATTAAAATTTTGTAGATTTTCTTCAATTGGTCATAGCCAAATTTATTTTCTCCGAATTGGTTATTGAAAAATTTGTTAACTACGCTGCCATTTGATATTTTTTACATATGCTACTGCTTCAGGGTGTGGTATGCCAATTAAGGATTTAGTGAAGCCGTCTGAGATTCTAAGACTTTGTGTCAGCCAAAGAAAGTCATACGCAGCAGTTAGGTAATTACTTTTTCCAGGTTGGCATGAATTTGAAATGTTCTTGATATGTAATCCATGCTTTATTAGAGACGACTATACACAGATAAATACTGTTTTGTTTGAAACAAGAGTATCATTAAGTGTTTTCTCTTTGCCATTTGTTTTTGTGGTGCAACACCTGTTAATTTATTTTAATAGTGTCCACGTGCCTAAGCATGTAACATATGCATTTTGCTATTATTTTGGAACAACTTTATTTTTATTGGCTTTGCACACTCTATCAGTGATATGCTTAGTTAACTTTCCGATCTTCACATAGACTTCTTAGAGTTGGGGCTGTAGTTCAAACTCTCAATCAAATTTTGTTTGTTCTCTCAAATAGTGCAGTACTTTGAATATGACTTGTAACAGTGACTCCATTAAAAGAGTTTTAAGTTTTTTGTGAAATATTGTTTCTGGCATTTACAGATGATTATTGGAAGTACAGATTTGTTAGTTTTTCCACTAGTTCTTCTGAGGAAGATATATACATTTGTAGCCATATTGAGACATCAATACCTAGAATTTGTTTGACTAAAAGGTGGCATGAATAAAGATAATTCATATGTCCATGGACATTAAAACGTAGAGATATGTGCACTGAAAGGTGTGGCATAGTGGTTATAAAGTGTCAAAGGTCCTAGTAGGCGGGGTTCAGATCCCAACAGAAAGAAAAAAATGCAGCATGATTTTCCCCATTTATCAGTCTTTGGACTCTTGGTGGACAAAGTTATCTGGTACCTATATTGGTGGGACGTAATAGGTACTTTGTGATTAGTCGAGGAGCACACTAGTTGACCTGACACAACTAGTTAAATAAACTTTGAAGTATATACAAATATGTATGGAAGGATTGGGATCAACCAAAATGCACATTGGTACTTGGATATCTGTAGTAGATAGAATTTCTAGTTTAAGAGAACTTCTAATTTGCCCTAAATGACAACTTTTTAGTGTTGTAATAAATTGACCTAATGACCTGAATAGGATAGTATGTACTCAAAGGATTTGTATAACAACCCTAGCTATTTGGATGAGGCATAAGTGATTGATAGTCATCTCATATATCATCTTTGAGGCAAGTTCCAGCAACGGAGTTACACTAATGATGTTTTCTGTTCTGTCCATTCATTCTGGTGGGTGGCTAATGCTTCTTCAGTTGAACATATGTAACTTGTCAATAACACAGTGATAATTGTTAGTCCTATTCATGGGCCTGCTTTCTTAGTATTTCTTGGCATAGGTAAGAAACTTTTTTTATATACTCTTTGTTGCTTGCGACGGAATTGAGCAGCTGCAGAAGATAAACGACATACCTGCACAATAAGAATGATATTGTTGACCAGAGTTAGGCCACTTCACTAGAAGCTCCAGATATCTTATGTTTAGTTGGTTGGTTCACTTTCTCGCCCTGGTCTTGAAATTTGTTTGCTCCATCTACTGTTCAGTTTCCTTCATTTAATATCCAATTAATGGGTTTTTCTTTTTTGTGCTTGGAAATTCGATTTTCTTGGTTTTGTAACGGATTCAGAATTGCTTTAAACATACTGCTATCATAGAGGAAATTGTGATTACCTGCCATGTCCGTACTGTCTAAATTCAATCATGATTCTCTGCAGGTATGCACATATCTTTCCACATGTGGACATTATGTTCTGTACCATAATTCTTGAATTTGGGAAGAAAGGCGATTTGGCGTCTGCTCTAACTGTCTTTGAAGCATCCAAGCAGAACCAGGACAACCCGAATTTGTATATCTACCGCACAATAATAGATGTTTGTGGTCTTTGTGGTGACTACATGAAGTCCAGGTCCATATATGAGGTACATTGCACACCTTGTGAATCTTAGATAAACTTGTGTGTCTGACAAATAAATCCAATTTCCTGTTAAGGCGACCGAAGACTCAATGCTTACAATCAATAAATTACTCTTTACTTATCACAAAAAAGAAGAAGGAAGGTTACATGCGATCCAATTCTATGAGAAAGAAAGCTTTGTCATTTCCCAAAGATTTTGTTGGAAAGTCGGTTTTGTGGGATCAGTTTCTTTTCACGAGTAAGAAGGGGTTTGAAAAATAATGTAGTTGTCTGGTGGCATGGAACGGTGCATTCCACATAGTAAAGGACGTCAAAATGTCCTTGACTTCATTTTTGGTTTAATTACAGAATGAGACACTTCCTCTTATTCCTTATTTGTGTTTTTTTTTTTTTGAATTTGTTGAATAACTAACTAATTGATTCTCCCTTCTTTAATAAGTTAAACTTTTATAGAAGTTGGAGCATGTAATTCAGAACGGAGTCAAAGTGGTCTCAACTATCGAGTTTGAATCTCACTGCTACCTGTGATGCCCATACAAAAAAATTAGCTTGCTCATATGTTGGATTACCAATTACAGAACACCTAATTAGATAAACAAGCATCTCTCCTGTTTGGCAATATGTTACAGAATAGGTGGAGGTCATTATGAAACAAATTTATAAAGGAACAAGTGGAATAATCTTTTACCTTTTTTTGGTTGTTTTTCTGCTTTATTCTTGGTCAATGTGTCTATAACATTAAATTTCAGTGCAGGGGTTAATTGCTAGCAAGTTTACACCAAACGTTTATGTCTTCAACAGCCTAATGAACGTAAATGCCTGTGACTTGAGTTACACCTTGGACATATACAAGCAAATGCAAGTAAGCTTTTTCTTACCCTCTTCCTTCTACATTACAAAGCACACATGCACAACATCGACAAGTGTTACTCTCGCACAGAAAAAAACAGGAGGTGAGGGATGGATGCTTTTTAGTCTTTACTCTAGTTTAGTTTCATTAGGGAAAGTTTTCATTGTTCTTCCATTAGGTGAAGTTTCCATCATAAACATCCTGTTGTCCTCTAGTTGTTTGCACAACCAGAAAGGAAGTCTGTCTTACTTCTTCTTTCCATTAAATTCCATAAGGTTGGGAAGTGGAGATGGACTGTGCATAGCACTCTTTTACTTTCTGAGCTAATGAAGGGAATAACCCATTTTATCCTCCAAAATTTCCCATGTACGATCTAAAGTTAGTTTTCTGTTGGCGCAGCGTGAATCTTGTTTTATCTTCAATTTGTTTCTTAATGCATCTACATTAGCGAAGCTTGGCTTGTACTAAAGAAATGTAAATGTAGTCTTCCAATTATTTATTTTCCTATTTCATCTCTCTTTTGTGATTTTTAGTTGGGCATTGGATCTTGTTTCTTTTTCTCCATTTGTCTATAATTGTAGTCATGTTAGCCCGAAAATATTGATGATGAGCGTTTTTGTTCACTTTGTTTCTTTTATTCAGAAACTAGGTGTTCCAGCTGACTTGACATCTTACAATATCCTTCTGAAGTCATGCTGCCTTGCTACAAGAGTTGATCTGGCCAAAGAAATTTATGGAGAGCTAAAGAATTTAGAAATGGCAGGAGCATTGAAATTGGATGTCTTCACGTACAGCACTTTGATTAAGGTATAACTTGGTCCTTCAGGTTTAGCAAGAACCATGTTAAACATCTAAAAACTTGTAATGGAATTTATACATGATTTCGCCCACAACTACGAACAAAAAGCTGTGAAGTCTCAATTCATTCTTTCTGCAATATAAAACTTGATATGTTATAGGATATGTCTGACCAAATATCTCACTTTACTATATTGTACAGAGGTAAAGGGCTTATTGAATAATAGTAAAAGAACATGTTTTATTTTGTATGTGGATACAGAAATTAGATAACACATTTACTGGTTTAACTATCTCCAAAATGTTTCTCCACATCCAGGTAAAGCTGTCATGTGATGCTTTGTGATTACGTAATCACATCCTCTATATTCGACATCATTACGTAGTGAATATGATGTAGAAAACACTAAGATATTTTTAGTATCAATTGTATTTTTGGTCTGACTTGTGAGGAGAAAGTATCATGTTATATTGATCGTTGGTCAAACTTGGTGAAGACAATGTATTATTCAAGCAGTGCCACACACGTCTTGCACATTTTTTTGACACTGACTTGGTGTTGATTAATGGTACTTCTTGGCTTATCCCAACAATGTATATATTCATGTCCCGTCTTGATTATATAGGTATTTGCGGATGCAAAAATGTGGCAGATGGCACTTGAAATGAAAAAAGATATGCTATCGGCTGGTGTCACTCCCAACATTGTCACTTGGTCTTCATTGATGAGTGCTTGTGCCAACGCAGGCCTTGTAGACCAAGCTATTCAGTTATTTGAAGAG
Source organism: Solanum aculeatissimum (assembly GCA_038996855.1). Taxonomy (NCBI): domain Eukaryota; kingdom Viridiplantae; phylum Streptophyta; class Magnoliopsida; order Solanales; family Solanaceae; genus Solanum; species Solanum aculeatissimum. Next base: position 28,170 of record JBCEWC010000001.1, on the reverse strand, counting down.
ATGCTTCAGGCTGGTTGTGAACCTAATTCACATTGTTACAACATTCTTCTTCATGCGTGTGTTGAAGCCTGCCAATATGATAGGGCCTTTCGGCTATTCAGGTCCTGGAAGGAACATGCACTGCAGAAGGACAATCATGAAGATTTTGGTTGCAAGATGGACAATACTATTGATCTCTCCCCCACGCTTATGGTTTCTGCTAGTACCCCCACCTGCACTTCTGCTTCACCTCATGGACATTTCTCTACGAGGGTTCCATTTAGACCTACTACTTCTACCTATAATATTCTGATGAAGGCCTGCGGGAGTGATTACTACCGAACAAAAGCTTTAATGGAAGAGATGAAGGAAATAGGTCTTTCTCCTAACCATATAAGCTGGTCTATTTTGATTGACATCTGTGGAGGTTCAGGAAATGTAGAGGGTGCTCTGCAGGTAATATAGTCTACTTAATTTGAGATAGACATACGCATTACATTAAAAAACAAAACAAGTTCTACGTAGAAAGTAGTAATACTGCAGTAAGAGATCACTTGATGTTCATTTACAAATGTTTATTTTGCACCATTGACCCCATGGATTTCTCAGTCATCGCATAAAAAGAAGAATATGTAAATAATGAAGATGAGCTGTGAAAAGACCAACAGAATGGTCATTCGCAAAGCACAGAACTTCTTTCCTCCATTTCTTTTTTGTAGTTTTTGGGGCTGTGATATATTTGAGCCGAGGGTCTTCTTGGAAACAACCTCTCTATCTCTATGAGGTAGTGGTAAGGTCTGCGTACACTCTACCCTCCCCAGACTCCACTTGTGGGATTTCACTGGGTAAGTTGTTGTTCTTATGTGCACAACTGAGAGAATAGACAGAAAATGTATGGTCTCACCAAAACTTGGTATGAAAAATGCAGTTTGTCATAGCATAAGGCTTTTCCCGCAATCTGAACTATAACTATTTCACGGAAATGCAGATTTTGAGAGCCATGCGAGAGGCTGGTATTCAACCTGATGTGGTAACCTATACAACAATTATCAAGGTTCTAAGCTTTCTTCCTTTTTAATGGCATATTAATTCGTGAACACTTTAGATGATGCATAGTCAAATATGTTTATGTATTGTTGATTCCTCTTCACATCACAGGTTTGCGTGGAAAATAAAGATTTCAAGAGTGCATTTTCATTGTTTGCAGCAATGAAAAAATATCAGATAAAACCAAATATGGTGAGTGAGTTAGTCTAGCTTGCACTTCAAATGTCATCAATTGAATTTCCACGTAAATTATTTGAATAATATTTGTATTCACAACCTTTTGTGTCAAAATGACATTTGAATAAGTGTGATTTGGTCCCTAGGTGCTTACATGCCACTTGGATCAGCTTTATAACCTCTATAACATTTTGTAGGTCACATATAATACACTTCTTAGAGCTCGTAGCCGATATGGATCTTTGCAGGAAGTACAACAATGCTTAGCTATATATCAGGATATGCGGAAAGCAGGGTATGTAACTTGAAATCCTTTAGGCATAATGTCATTCTTCTTATATGCGTTCCCGACTAAAAGAAATAAGGTACTCTAATCCATTGCATACATGGAGCAGGTTGAAAAACCAGATCCAATATCTCTCTTGAACTCTTGAATATGTCAATAACGTCAATAGATATTAGATAAACTTAGTTTCAAAAAGATATTAGATAAACTCATGTTACAAAAATTCCCACCATCTCACAGAGAGCTAGCAGTGGTGTAAAATGTAAATGCATCAATCGCACTGGAGATGGAAACATAAAAGAATACTAACTGAGTGCACGAGGGTTTTCTTTGATCCATCACTTTCACACTGTTTACTGGTAATTGATTTATCAATCTTGGCAACACAAAACATCATTAAAGACATAAGATGAAACAAACAAAATGATTGACTTAATGACACAGAACTTCCCAACCTTCTTTTTTTGTCTTCTAAAGCCTTAGATAAATGGATGATTGAAGACTTAAAACAATTGACTTTGTAAGAAAGACAAAGACTCGACCATATAAAAAGACTCAATAGCTTCCTCCAAACAGAACTCCAGATTCAAGAGCTCCAATTACCACTTCCATGATAATTATGAGTTAAGAAGTCTCCTCCTCTTCTTGCTCAGGGACACATTTACCTTTTCTTTCCTTCGTAACTTTGTCCAACCGTGGCTTGAATGCCATGTATTGCTCCAACATGTGTTTTTCTGACAGTACATCTGGGCGAGGGTGCTCTTTTTCTTTTTCTTTTTCTTTTAATGCTTGCACTTCTCTACGAAGATCTTCAAATGCCTCAAAAGACATTTGATTTGCCCACATTGCCATGATCACCTTGGCGATCGTCTAGTTTCAATTCAAGAAACTTATCAGTTATTTTTTCTATACTTGTGGAGCCATAGGAATATGTTTATCCACTTGGTGAAAAGAGTAAAACACAAACATGTGCTCCGGTTAGAGTTGAATACACACATGCTTTCTTGAACAAGCCTTTTTTCCTTTTCGAGAAAGTAACAATGCGTGCTTCCTTAGACTCGATCAACTTCATTTCAATCTTTTGCCTACCTTTTCCAATTCTCTCATCCATTGCAAAAACAAATAGTTAAATCAGAAAATGAGATGTATTGGCTGAATAAGCCCCAGCAATTTTGAGAGGAATGCTTGTGTAATTTGTGAAACTCCTCTTTTTTTTTCCTTCTTTTTTTTTTCTGTGTGTGTGTTTTGGGTGTCATTTTGTACCAGCACTATTACCATTGGTCTAAGAAAATAATCCACTTAACGATACTCTGTAGCAAATGAGTCTGAATTTGCTCTTCAAAAACGTTGCAGGTATAAACCCAATGATTACTATCTCAAGCAACTAATTGAGCAGTGGTGTGAAGGTGTAATTCAAAATGGCAATAAGAGGAAGTACAACTTCAGCACTCGCAATAGAACCGATTTAGGGCCTGAAAGTATGATTCTTGAGAAAGTTGCAGAACACTTGCAGAAAGACCGTGCAAATAGTATATCCATTAATCTCCGGGGGCTTAGTAAGGTAAAGATAGTATCTAGCTAAATATTAGCACAAAAGATTTCTGGAAAAGAAATTAGACTCGTTTCTGGGTTAACTGTTGTGACCTATATCATTTGGCCCTCCAAAGATAATATCTTGTTTGGAGGATTGTGGGGAACATTCATGGTTAAACATACGTCTTGATTTATCCCATCAATTTTTTGCATACTGACAGGTTGAAGCTCGGATTGTGGTTCTTGCAGTTTTGAGAATGATTAGAGAGAAGTACAATGCAGGTGAGAAAATCAATGAACTTAAAATAGTCTGACCTTTTTATCAGTGTCCCAGTACATTAACTTAAGAGAGTTGGCTATTTGAAGAATAAATTACACCAAGGACCATCTTATAAGCTCTTTGATAACATATATATGCCTTTCACAACGATTTGAATGGCCAAATGGTGCATTTCAACACACCAATTGTCTAGATCGACGATCCATATAGCACAAACATGCATAACATTGCAATCAATTTGAAAACATTGTGGTTATCGTTGCAGGAGATTCAATTAAAGATGATGTACAAATCTTTCTAGGAGTCCAAGAAGTAGGTATACGTGCTGTCAGACAAGAAAGTGTAGTTAAGGAAGCAGTAATAAAACTTTTGCAACATGATTTGGGACTTGAGGTAATTTCAGCAGCGCCTCGAATTGGAAATGACAGAAACCAGGATGGGATAAACCATCCGCACAAGCATTCAGACATGGAAGAAAACGCAGAAAGAGTTCTTTTACGAGCAAATGTGCGCTCTCCAACTAGGAAACCAGTGGTTTTGCAAAAAATGAGGATAACTAAGGAATCACTGCAATCCTGGCTGACAAGAAGGTTAGATGCTTCTGTAGTGCAATGATAGTAACAAACATGTTGTGTATAGATTTTGTATGAACTCTTTGTTTTTTCTGTAGAGTTCTTTGATCTTCATTCATTTAGCATCTGAATAGCATTGTATACTCAACAACGCCAACGTGCTGAAAACTCCACAATTTACCATCAAATGTAAACAAAAGTAAGAAAATAAAAATGATGTGTTCTTACTCTTATGCTCTTCTCACCTGTATTTGAGTGTCTGTTATATTTTTGTGGTAGCCGCACAATATATACAACTGTTCCATAACATTCCAATTTCTTGCATCTAATAGAGCAAAAGCAGCATCGCCATGGATCCTATCACAACCACCACCACAACATACTTAGTGCAATCCCACAGGTGGAGTCGAAGAAAGATAGCATATACACAGATCTTACCCTTAACTTTGCAGGCTAGAGAGACTGTTTTCAGAAAGCATCCTATCCAGTGTAATCCCACAAGTCTGAGAAAGATGCAGAGTACTCGGATCTTACCCCTACCTTTTTAGAGCAACCAATAAACCTTGGCTCAAAAAGTGGAAACAAAGCAAAAAAAAAAGCATCCAATCCACTCAAAAACATAAAAATCCAGGTACCTCTTAACTATAAATGTGAATTAACACAACAATGAACTCCATAAAAAGATTAAAAAAACGAGATACACGTCTAAGTTAGAGATAAATTAACACAACAATACTCAAGTACTTAAACAAGAAGATTTGAATTCTCATAGCCAATCTTGTTCTTGCAGCTTCAATGGCAAATATACTTCAGACAGATACTGAAACCCAAACGAACTCAACGCCTGAATCTCAGCCTTTTGCTTAGTCTTCACCATCAAATTCAACTCTTCAACCCACGCCGGATTCTTCTTCACAAAATCCTCCTCCAACAAATCTTTCCCAGTCTTAATATCCTGTTCAGTCATTGGTAACCTACATTGGTCCGGTATCTTATACTTGTCCAAATCACTTGGCCTAATTCCCAGCCACTTGATATCCGGTGTAGTCAAGTTTGCACTATCATACGACATATTCTTCGATCCACACCCATACACTGACAATATCTTCAACCCGTAAGGATCACTATCCACCAATGCAAGAACAGGCAAATTCAGCTCCATCTTCATCTTCCTTAAGAACAACCTAGTTGCCACATCCGGTTGACCCTTTGCAGTCACAATTATACAAGGAAATCTGTTATAAAATCGATCTTCAGACAATCTCATAAACGCAGCATCCTTTTCGACTAACAAAATGTACAATGCATCACTCTGCATATCTCCAACTCTATCGATATTCGGAGGTATAGCTTTCCCTCCCATTCCCATTTTCGTACAATCAATCATATCACCATTGTCGCTAAACGTCAACCTCCCAACGACAACTCCTTTCTCAGCTGCAACCACATTCAAACTAGACCTAGTACATCCAACTATACAAGAAACATCATCTAATACAGCATCAGATTGCGACTGATCCTGAAACAGCTTAACATCGGTATAGAAAAGATCACGCTTTGTGACATGGATGTTACTAGTGCAAAGCTGATGAACAAGCTGAAGGATTCGAAGAGTGATTGTTGCTTTACGAACAGTAGACACATTGCCGAAGTTGCGAACTGATGATTTGTCTTTGAGAACAATCCGGTCGAGCTCGGAAACATAGAGTTGGTTAACAGCAGAACGGGAAGGAACGTTGAAAGAGAAACCTTCACCGGAGAGTATAGATTTAGCTATAGTAAACGCTAACGATTCGATTTCGGACTGTACCTCATCGATTGGGAGGTCGGCGACTTCACGGCAGGTGGAAGAGAGGCCGACGTCGGAGAGAGTTAGGGTTTTGGCATTGGAGGAACAGGAAGATTTGAGGGATTTTAGGGTTTGGAGGATGACGGAATCTGGTTTTAGCTTGGATTGGAAAGGCCGTTTGTCGGAGTCGGAATCGGAGTCGTGAGCTGCCCGCCGGCGTTTCTTCTTGTCGGCCATCGGCGACGGGATTAGGTGAAGCGAGAAATGACAATAAATGAGGATAGATACAGTAGTGCTTAGGGCTTTGTTAAAGTAGAGAAAATGGCAAAAATGGTCCCTAATGTTTTGGATACGTTCAAAATAGTCTCTCAAATATATTCTCGAATAATTTAGGTCATTTAGATTTATCGAATGTTATCGTGTATCGGCGTGACAACAACATATGTATTCCCACACAGTAATGAGGTTGTTTCCGAGGTCTGCATTCGACATTTACTATTTTTATCATGTATAAATAATAAATAATATTTTTATCATGTATAAATAATAAATAATATAATTTATCGTCGAAGGAGGTTCAGATGAATCTTTGCCAAAGGGCTAGCTCTGTCCCTGGCAATGAAGATGATTCCATTTGATCCTTAAATCAAGAAAAAATAGTTCAAAATAATATAGAAAAAAAAATAACGAAAATGAAAACTGTCATGACAAAATATTATAGGTAACCTGACAAATCATTAAGACTGTATAGTACATGTATATACGCGTGGGGTCATTTTATTATGAAGTGTATTAGAGAAAATAATACATATATTAATCATGGTATTATTTGATTCCTTGTAGAACTTTTTCTATTTAATTATGATACATTTTAGATAATGTGTCTGTATGTACACATAATATATGGACTGATTTGATTGATTAGCCTTGTACACAGCAAGCATTCAAGATTTCTTTTATATCTGGATCATCCCCAGCTTCTTTGTCCTGTCAGAATTAAGTAGATGAAATGAAAATCAACTGGAGAGTACCCCATTTTGGTGAAATCTAAATGGTAAAGTCTCAAACTAACTCTACTCGTGGAGCGTGAAGCATCGAGTTATTCTCAGTCAATGACAACAACAACAACATACTCAGTGGAATCCCACAAGTGAGGTCTGACGAGGGTAAAAATGTACCAAACCTTACCATTACCTCATAGAGGTAGAAAGGTTGTTTCCGGGATTCTCAGTCAATGACGAATTTTTAAATGGAATTCTATGCTACACTGCTGCATATAACTTCTGTATCAAGATTGAGAAGATGAAGGGACAGAGATTTAACCTTGTGTATGTATGTGATGTTGTGTTTACCAGGACCAGCAACAATAATTCCTCCTTGTTGCCTGACAATTTAACAAGCATATTAGTTTCACATTATTCCAGTAAACAGTCTCTAATATTATGACAAAAAGACATCTTACTGCATTTATGTCGTTTTGCGCAAGATTCTGAAGAATCTAACAACCAAGAATGTCATATACCAACTATAAGCTAAAATGATAGTGAAACTATGGCTTATGGCTTTCACCAATAGATAAACGGAAACCATCAAAGTCTTAATGTTAGCTCAAGACCTCATTCACTACAGGCAGATTTTACAACAATGGAATTGTTTGGATCAGGTAATTATTCCTTGTTTTCTTATTACACAAAAGTCGATTCAGTGTTTGGGAGTTGATATTGCTCGTCCTGTTAGCATACAGATAAAACAATACACCCAGGGATTTGACCCCTACCTCGAGGAGGTAGAGAGGCTATTTGTGCAAGACCATCGGAAAACAGATCAGAAGATTATAATAGCGTCTGCGGAAATTGACCTACCAGCCACCTCGTGTTCTGGTGTCCTTTTCGAAAGAAAGCTCCCAATCCTGTCTATAGCCTTCCATGTATGCTTGTATTATTTTCAGACCTGCCTATATTTAATGAAGAACAGATGAGCAAGGCAAGACCACTATTAGAATACAGTGAGAATCTGGAAATGTTAAGACTTCATGAGCATCTAATCTAATTTGCATACCCCAGGAGTGAATGTGGTTGTAACGCCTGACACAAATCTCAGAGCCTCGTAAGACCTATAGCTTGGATCAGCATAAACCTCTGAAATAAGAATGAACTCTATCAAGATATCGCTTTTTGGAAAAATCGCAGATAGAGAAAGTTTTGAAACAAAGCCAGAATATACTTTTACTTAATAAGAATGCCAATGTAACAAACTAGCAACACTTCCAACTTGCTTGGCTTTTTAATGTAAAGCCAGCTGTCTTACAAATTAATCCTCAAATTATTCTGGTCCGTGATAGGATTTTGTCTTTTGGATCTTTCTAGTTTGTTTAGGAGGGGGAACATAACACCATGGGATCAGGTCCAGGTACTTTCTTTCTCTTTATGTTTGAGGATGAAACTGTGCTTTAGTGGTGGATTATATAACAGCCTCCAAGTCATTTTATGATTTTTTTACATGTTTCCCTGTTTTGACCCTTCCCGTAGCTGTAGACTTATACACATCAGATAGATAGAATATATCTTATATCGTTCACTGCCTCATATTGTTGATTCTATATATGCTGAAAATTTTCTTTTAGGGGAAATTGTAACTTATGAGGAACAAGGTCACTAGTCTCGTCGAGCATTATATAATTGGACATTGCTCATGGGATCTGCAGGCTTCCAGTAACAGACACTACACAAGGTGTTTTATTCAAAACTTACCTCCTTTAAACTTTGTTTGCTCATAAAATTTTCGGGCCTGGAGAAAAGAAAAAGAAGGGGACACGAGTCACAACTCAATCCAGCTTTAATGAGTTATTGAAATCATAAAGGAGCAAGAAATAGAAAAGAAGCAAACACCAGAAGCACAAGTTGAAATGGGCTAAAAAAGAAGATCCTATTAATAGCAAAAACCTTTATTGTTGGCATAATACATAAACAGATACTCAAACTTGGCCTCAACTGTCAAGTAAACACTTCAATTTTGAGTATGCACATCTAGACACCTTAACTCGTCTCCATTGTGTCAGTTGAACACTCCAACTTCCAAAAATGATTATCTAGACACCTCCAAAATTCATGTGTCACATAGGTGTCAGGTATCCACAAGATACAGAGGGGATGAGTTGGAGCATTTATTTTTCAGTTATGACCAAATTGAGGTGTCTAGATGTGCACTCTCAAAGTTTGAGTGCTTACATTCCAGTTGACGCCAAATTTCAATGTCACTTTATCTATTATGCCTTTATTCTTTGTACACAAAATGATTATGGTAGTTAATAAGCAACTTTCAAAAGTGGGATAACATTACTGGGGACAAAGAAAATGATAGGTGTCATAACTGTTTAGAACTTGACTCAAAGGGGAAAAATAAGAAAGTTAATCCATGGATAAGCAACTCGGTGAAAGACGCATCGCTGCTATATACCTGATCAACACTACCAGGTCCAATTAAAACAAGTGCAACTCCAGCTGCATCCATCTTATCCTGCGAACAAAAGACGGTACAAGGATGTAAACTGTAGTGATGGTCAAATTAAAAGGCTACCCTCAACAACAGATGGTGGAACTTAAGGATATGTGCACTATCATCTTTGTGGTTAGAGTAACTTGTTTAACGTATTGAAGATAACATAATCTTCAGCATGTAGACCTTTCCACTATCTTGGGAAGTAGAGAGACTATTTCCGATAGACCCTCGATGGAAAATCTATCTATCAACATGGTCTTCATACCAGGATATGCACAGTATGATAGACGCTACAACTTATGCAATTCCCACAACTTGACTCACCAATATTAAATAAGTATACTAAGACTAGTCAATTGAAACTTTGGAAATACATTAGTCAACCTTTAAGATAATTTCAGTGGAAAACTTGCAAGAAAAAAATTACAACTTCCGAAAATGTAGTCGAGAAGAAGCATTACCTTCTCAGCTGCAAGATAATCAGCTCTTATGCGACAAAGTACGCATCTGCAATCAGAACTAGAATAAGCGGAAAATACTTCACCAATAACATGTCTTTTGATTACCAGTTTTTGAAGACATAGAGCATAAGGCCACAGAAGGATTACCCAAAATGACGAGCAAAGGCGACAACGGCTTTCCTATTTTTCCACAGATCCGAAATAGGTAAACCTTGTCCATTCAGATCAAATACTTGAACATCATCCAACACATTGATGGTGTCCTCACTCACCACTGGAGTCTCTGTTCCTGTATCAACCAATACTCCAATACTTATCAATAAAAGTAAACATCTCTTAATTATCATTAGTAGTCAATGAAGTGTGTTGAAAACCATGAAGTTTGGGGTTCAATTTCCAACCGAAGCTAAAACACTAGGTGTTTTTTTTTCATCTGTCCAGGCTTTGAAGGACAAACTCTGTATATATATGTGTATAATATGCCTTGAAGAACTATTATATTTTATAAAAGAACCCCTCAAACATATTTGTTAGATTGGGGCATCTGGTTATCGTGCCACTTTGGCCATTGACCGTGAATGTGCAACCTGAGTTCAAGTCTTGGCCACAAGAGTTCGTATTTTCTATGGCATTTGACTGATTCTTTACTTTAATTGGTGTACTAAACATAATGGTACCCACGTCACCCTCATATCTTGGGTCTGCCTCTGGTTATGCGTTCGGCATAACTAGCAGCTTAGGCTCAAACCTAGTATTTCTTTTGAAAAATTCATTGAATTTATATTATCGATATATGCAAAACCCAGTATACAAAAGGAATTGTGATTTAGAACCCATAATCTAAAAATATTAGCTCCACACTTCTAGAGAGGTATAGAATAACTACAATAAATCAAGTAAACAAAAGTGTACTACCTCTCTACTTCACATAATAACATTAGCCATAATTCATATACACACGCACTCAAACTTGACCTCAATTGACAAGTAACTACTCCAAACTATAAGTGTGCACATCTTGACACCTCAACTTAGTCTCAAGAACCAACTAACATTCCAATTCGTCCCGACCCCATGTATCTCATGGACACCCCACATTGACATGACACATAAGTCGCACTATGCCTTGTGGACACCCAACACTACCTCTCTTATTCACATAATAACATTAGTCATAATTCATAAACACGTGCACTCAAACTTGACCTCAAGTGACAAGTAACTAACTACGAATACACATCTTGACACCTCAACTTAGTATAAAGGGCCAACAAAACATTCCAATTCGTCCCGTTCCCACGGCATCTCATGGACACCTAACACTGACATGACACATAAGTTGCACTATACCTTGTGGACACCTAACACTACCTCTCTAATTCACATAATATCATTCACTTAAACTTGGCCTCACCTGGCATGTAAGCACTCCAACTTTTGAACTTGTACATCTAGACCCCTCAACTTAGTGTTAACTAACAACTAAACACTCTAACTCGTCCCCATACCTCGCAAACACATATGCAACTCAAAATAGGAGTGCTTATGATGAAGATAAAAGAAGACAAGCTAACCTGTGGAGCTGAAGATAACAGAGGAGGATCTATGGGAAGCAGAAACGGCTGAAAAATTGGGGGTTAAGCTGAAATTGCAGCTAAAACTAAATGGGTTTGTTGTCAAGTTAACATTGTGAAGTGGGGTTCGACGAATACTTCCCCTAACTACAACAGAAAGGCCAGAATTGAGTGAAGAGGAAGACATAGAAATCGCCATTGGCGTAAAAAGCGTAAGAAAAAAACAGAGGATTCTTGAATGGACAAATTTTGAAAATGTGAAGAAATTATTCACGTGGAAACGAAGCTTACACGTGGCTAAATATCCCCTTCTTAAATAATTAAAAATAATTTAATTTTAAAAAAATAAAAAATATTTTATTACAAAAAAAAAAAAATTGCGCAGCTTTGTATCACTGAGGACAGGATCTTAGATAGAAAGGAGTGCAAGTCGGATCTTGTGATATAATAGGTTAGTCGAGGTAGTCGTCTCGTTATACTGTGTCCACTTTAGTCGTTTCATATCTAGTATTTTCTGTTTGGGGATGATGTTTTTTTAGATGAGGGTCTTTTGGAAACAATCTCTCTATCTCTATAAGGTAATGGTAAGGTCTGCATACATTTTACCCTCTCAAAACCTCACTTATGAGATTTCACTGGGTATGTTATTGTTGTTATATAAATAAAATGATTTGCAATCATTCAAATATCTAAGAATTATTTTAGACGGAGAGAGTATATATTTAAGTTATAGGGTCTATTTGGTGAGAACGAAAATATTTTCTTGAAAAATAAAAATTCCTTCATCTTAATTTTTTGTGGAAATCTAGGCGGAGAGTGGTGCAGTTAGTGCGTCTATTTCTGAGAATCGCTTTGGATTTATGTCGAGACAATCAACCATATGAGTCATTCATTTTGTTAACATATCACATTAATAATTAAAATATTTGAATTTAAAAACTTATTAGAACCAAACTTTTTTTCAAAATTCCTTGAAAAAAATAAATAATCTTCTTGTCAAAATTGATTTTGTTCTCTAATCTCAAATTTAAATATATAATTATCAACTTATCACAACATTTCTGATCTTATCTTTCACGAGATCTCATGCATAGTATGAACTTAATAAATTGATGTATTTTTTAAATCGAAACGATATAAAATATCCTAAAAGTGCAATTAAACTATCGTAGGATTTATTACTATTAAAAAGTAGAAAATAGAGAATATTCTTGCACCATTAGCATATTCGAAAATTAAAAGATTATTGATCTTTATGGGTCATTTTAATTGAGTATACTTAATTGGGTCGGGTCTTCTAATTCCTGACCCGAAGAATACGGGTTGATCTAAAGAACTTGGCAAACCCCACGTTTTGCTATTAAATAACTTTTGAAAAAAAAATCATTAAGTAATATTTAATTAAAAAGTATTATATTTTAAGACTTTATGATAATAAAAAACTCATTTAATTTTAAAAAAAAAATAAAAACGTGTAAACGAGAAATACAATAGATAATTTGAAAGTTAATGAGTATTAATTATTTTTTTTCTTTTCTTCAACAAATTTCAGTGATCGATTCAGAATTTACATATTAAAAAAAATGGAAGTAGCGAAAATAAAGTATTGAAATGAATGTGTGGATGTATTGGATAGATATGGTTAGGAACAATGATTTCGGGAAAAGGTGAGAGTTATAGTCGTGACATAACAAAATGAGGAAGACGAAAATGAGAGGGTTTGAATATGCAAAAGAGGAGATGAATAGATACTCTATTGAGGAGCGGAGATGTGAAGTTGGCTATTGTGTATGTGAAGAGGGGGGAAAGTAGAACGAAGAAGCATGGAGGAAAGATGATTACTTAATATGTGATATACTGATATACCTACTTGCTACAACGCATCAAAGATACAACTTTAGATAAAATAATATGAAGGTCAAGAGGAATTATGATAGACGACTAGATGATTAGTAGATAGTTGAACGTCGTTTAATTTTTCTTATTAGCATAATTCTCATTACTCTGGTAATACTATCTTAGTAGGTATTCGAACGTATATCACATTTTCTTTTCATACTTGATTTTAATATATTAATCAAGTTGAAGCGAAATTCTATGAACTACGTACACATCATCTTCTCGAGATACAATATATCAAGATACAAACCAACAAAATTCGGGTCAATTCACATGACCCGTTAACAATCAATACCTAGAAATTTTCAACACATTTCTTCCTATTTACTAGGAAATCGCCTCCTTATTTGTCCTCTTTCTCACTTTTTCTCAAAACTCCGATCAAATTTACCGGCAATGGCGGCCATGATCCGCCGGTTCAGATCTTCATCATTGAATTCCGTTTCACTTTTCAGTAGGTCTTTATCTACAGCAGCTGCATCTGAGACAGTGAAGTCCCAATCTTACCCTCATAGTCCACTTCCTACAAGTGTTGAACCAAAGGGTAAATCTGTTCAATGGGTCTTTTTGGGTTGTCCCGGTGTCGGAAAAGGTACATATGCTAGCCGTCTTTCGACCCTTTTAGGGGTTCCTCATATTGCTACTGGAGATCTTGTTCGTGATGAGTTGAAATCTTCAGGTCCTTTATCCAAACAAGTATGTTCATCCTGTACATAGTTGAGCTGTTTGTTCCTTTTTTTTCCCATTAATTTGGGTCTATCTGTCAAGTCAAATATTTATTTTTTATAATTGATTACTTCGAGAGTCAATTGAAAACAGTTTTTTGACCTCACAAAGGCAGCAATGAGGTGTGTATGCATCCTACCCTTCCCAAACTCCACTCCACTTGTGATAAAGCTGTGCATAGTTAGAGCTTTAGTGCATCGGGATGTCCTTTTTCTCAAGATTTGCTTGTATGTTGATGTGTGTATATATATATATGTTATACTTTTTTGTTGTTATGTGGATATATTAAGAGGTGGAGATAGTGGGTGTTCATATTAGTTGTTTGTTTGCTGAATCTGATCATGGTGTTGAGATGAACTAAAAACCAGCTGTGGGGTTGTAAAAATGTGAATTTTCTGATTCAATAATTCTATAGCTCTTGGATAGGTCTTATCTGGTACTAGTAAGGTTAGATCTATAGGACGTGGTCGCTTAAGAAGGAGAAATGGAGGAAGTGTTTAGGTCATTAGGCATCCAAGGCAGAGATGGAGGATCAAAGATTGGGATAAGAATTCCTTGTGATAGGGAATTGGGGTATGGTAGACTAGATTGGATCTAATTTGGGAGAGAAGAGACCAAGAAAATTTTATCCATTCAAGTAATGTCTGGAAAGAAGTTTCTGACCTGTTAATAAACAATTTAGAGCTTTCATGGAATCTTTAGTAATTGGAAGGAGCCTTATGTAGAGTTTTACTTACTCCTATATTAAGCATGCTATATTGTTGTCAGAGAACGAGACTATTCCTATACTTTTGAGGAATCTTTAATCATGATTGAGATTCATATACCAGTACAACATATTGACATATTCGTGAACTTTTTATTTATTGTTCTAATTGTTGTATAATATTAGCCTGAGATGATCTAAAATGGAGCTAGATGGCAAGTGGTGATACATATGGCCGACTTCAGCTTGTGTTTAGGTTGACGCATACTTGTTCAAGCTGGGTTTGACACATACTTGTTCTTGTTGTATGCATTTCCAGCTTTATGGTGTTACTTAATGAAATTTGTTCATTTCTTGATTGGCTTCATCCTCTTTCAGCTTGCAGAGATTGTCAACCAAGGAAAATTGGTTTCAGATGAGATAATACTGAATTTACTATCTAAGAGGCTTGAGAATGGGGAAGCTAAGGGTGAAACTGGATTCATACTTGACGGATTTCCCAGAACTGTGAGACAAGCAGTGAGTATACGTTTAATTTTCCTGCATAAAATTCTGTCAATCTCAATTTGTCTATGCTTTACCTCTTGGCTGCCATCTCCAAAAACATTATGTTTTGAGATTGAAATGTTATGCTCTGGTTATCTGTGAGAAAATAAGTAGGTTAATCCCCTCCCTGTATGTGGTGGCGTGGTTTGGAAGATGATAAAAGGTGATATCAAAAGTCTACTTCCTATTCTAGTCACTTCTCCAAGTACATCCATGTAATCTCAATTTATGTCAGAGGTGTTCAGACAAAAGTTTTGTGCTAGTTCTATAACATTCGTGTCTAATTCTGCATCAGGAAATATTGACTGAGGTGACGGACATAGATTTGGTGGTTAATCTCAAGCTTCCAGAACGGGTATTGATTGAGAAATGCCTTGGCCGGAGGATCTGCAGTGAATGTGGAAAGAATTTCAATGTGGCATCTATAGATGTTGCAGGTGAAAATGGGGCTCCTAGAATCTGCATGGCTCCACTTAATCCACCCTCACAGTGTATATCAAAGTTAACCACTCGAGCTGATGATACAGAAACTATTGTCAAGGAAAGACTTAGTATATACTGGGAAAAGGTATTGTTCCGATATTTGAACCACAATATTTTCAAGTTCACTAATACTTTAGTAAAGCAGTTTTTCCTCAACTCGAGTAAATATTCTGAAAGCAAAATTTTTTTCTTCCAATATAGCTCTAGTTACTATTATCATCTTTCTCAAGAAAACAAAAAAGTAGAACAGCTGTATGGTTTTCGTTTTCTTTTATGATTGCAGAGTCAGCCTGTTGAGGACTTCTACCGGAGCCAAGGAAAGCTACTAGAATTTGATTTACCGGGAGGCATCCCAGAATCATGGCCTAAGTTGCTGGAAGTTCTCAACCTCGACGAGCAGGAATTTAAACTGTCTGCTGCAGCTTAGTTACCATTAGCTTCTTTGCATGTGTGCGCGCGCTTAACAATTTTGCAGAAAATGAACATATTCATTGGTTTACCTTCTATTTTCCCTTTTCCTCTTAATTCAAGTCAAATAACAAACCTTTTGAGTGTACTTGAAGCCGTAAAATTACGGTGGCTGCCTTTGTTGGATTTCGAATTCATATGAAAGAGGTCTGTTGTACCATAGTTTCAGCAAGAGTTATAAAAGATGGTTATTTTTTCCATTGTGTAATAAGCTTATAGTTAGTAATGACACATTCTGATTCATTAAACCACTTTTAGATAAATGACATATTCTGCGTTTGGGGCCTGATATTTTTGAGATGAGGGTTTTTCACAAACAAGAAATAACCTCTCTATCCTTATGAGATAAGTGGTAAGGTTTGTGTATATTTTACCCTCTCCAGACCTCACTTGTGGGATTTCACTGGCTATATTGTTATTGTTGTTGTTTGTTAGAAAAATAACTTTGGGAATCAAGTTTGAGCTGAGGGTGTTTCGGAAACACGGTAGGGTATGTGTTCTCAACACCCTCTCTGGACTCAACTTATGAAATTACATTCGCATGTTGTTACTTTTTTGAGCAAGTATTGTGCAAAGCAAACACCTTATATTTCAGCATAAATTTTAATGACATATGCATGAGTTTTTTACTTCTTGTTTTTTCATCTAATGTTCAGTATTTACATTAGAGGTCGACTATTCTGAATTCATGCTGCAAATAACTCCATTCGAGGGAGGATTTTTTCAGATCTAGAGCTCGACCCCGAAATGTCTAGTCAATAGAGGAATAACTTTTTGGTTTGTCACATCAACATTGCTTATTTTGTCAAGGTTTGAATAATGATAGACATTAAAATGAATAATTCAACTAATCTTTTGGTCATGGAAAATTCTAAATTTATCCAAACTAAAGATTCTAGACAAAGAAACATGGCTTATTTATTTAATTTTATTTATATAAATATTATATTTATTTTAATAACAAGTACTATTTATATATAATTTTTAGATTGACATAACATATACATACAAAGTATGTACGTCAAATTAGTTAAGCTAAAAATATAAAAAGAAAGGGTAAGAGAGGAAGTACATAAATAAATTAATGGAACTTTTACTTACTTTCATTTTAAATTGTTTGTCCTATTTTAATTTAATACGAAATTTAAGATAATAATTTTTAATTTTTTTTTATAATCTTAAAAATATGTCAACTACATCAAAATAGACTTTAATTATGTGAAAAATTAAAATTAAAGAGTTACTAAAAAAAACTAAAAAAATAAAATAAATATATTAAAAAAAATAGTTTTGAATTCATATTATTAAAAACTCATTAAATATAAAACCTACATTTTTCCTCCCAATTAATGACCCAATCTTTTTCTATTATTCAATTTTAAAAAATTATAAATTTTGAAATTAATATTATTATAAAAATTTTGTGACTTTAGTTTTGACAAGTGGCTAATTTATTGATCTTATGGTTGATATCAATTTCTAAAAAGATATTTTCCTATTGTATTTCTTCATAACCACATGACAAAATTATAATGGGCTTGCGTCAATATTTTAAATTATCTAAAAATTATAATTTTTGGACTAATTTATTCGCCGATTCTAATCATTATTTCAAGCGAAAAAAAATAATTTCACAAAATTTTAATATTTATTCAAGTAAAATGCAAGTCGAATCACAATTTAAATTTCCTTATGCCTATTTTTAATGGAACTTTAAATATTTTTCCCATTCAGTATTACGAAATTCATATCCAAATACCTACTTAAATTCTAGTGATCTTTGATTATACATCTGAATTATTTTTGATTAATTTTTGAAAAATTAATTTTGATCCCGAGTGTTTTTGGTATGAATTGAAATATACAATAACAACAACATATCCAGTGAAATTCCGCAAGTAGGGTCTAGGAGGGTAGAATGTACGCAGACCTTACCCTACCTCAAAGGTAGAGAGATTGTTTCTTGGAAACCCTTGTCTCAAAAACCCATAGGCAGAATAAATTAGATATGAAAAACTAGAAAGGAAAAGAAAAGGAAACCAGAAGAACAACTAATAACGAAAAGCATGATAGTCTGTAAATACGATAAAAATCAACATATATATGACGAATACTGACAACACATGATATAAAAACACGACTAATCCTACTACCCTACTATACCCCAAGACCAGATATCAACCTAATCCTGCTAACCTATTAGCCTACTACTCTAATTATTTCACGATTTTTTTTTTTTTAAATAGAAGTGATTTTTTTACTTATTTTTACATAAAATATTACTTTCTCCGTCTAATAATACTTGTGCACTATTGACTTTATACATTCCGTAAGAAATTATAAATAAAATAGTAATCTTACTATATCACCTTTTGAATAAAATAAATATAATATCTTGAAAAATATAATAGGGAAACGATTATAATTAATGATAAATATAAATTAAAAATTAAATATATAATTATCTTTTAATTTTATAAATTGAATAAGTATTGTTGGACATCTATTTTTCGTATAGCTGACAATTATAATATTTATATATTTTAGCTTTACTGTAATATTAATATCATCTAAAACGACTCAGTAATTGCCACGTGTCCTGATGCTAAATCTTTTCTTAGATTTTTTGTCCACGTGAGCAATGCTTGCGTGGAAAAATCTCTGCCTATGTGGAATAATCTTGTCCTACGTGGCGTCTTCCTGGCCTGCAATTTGTCCACGTCATCATCTTGGAAACTTCCAAGACTTTCTTCAGCTTCCATCCCCTGCTCTGAAAGCAAAGTAACAGTCTTTTTTTTTTCTTGATTTTTTTTCAATTTATTATTATACTAAAATATTGATTTTCACTTTGAAGTTCAATTTCTTGAGCCCCTTTGCTTTGTTTCCATCTGGGGTTGATGTATTTTTTTCTGTTATGGTGAAATGAGTTTTGTGGCTGTTGATGAAGTCTGAAGGTGAATTTCTGTTATCTTTGTTAGTATTGTTGTTAAATCTGTATTCAAGTCTGTGTTCTTTTTTTCTTTTGGGTATTTGGAGCTTATTTGTTTATGTTACAAAGATTTGATTTTTTAAAAATCTAACCTTGTTATTTGGATCAGCTTACGTGCATCTAGACTAATTTCCACTAAATCACTTAAGTGTTTTTGTCTTTGCTGGGATTTGAATATGAGGGGTCATGGTTCTCGACCTACTTCATTGACTACTAGGCCATAGGCCACATCCTTGAGTGCTGTCAAGATTTGATTTTTCTGACTGTTGAGGAAAGTTTATGTGTTGAGTGTGTAGAAATTAAGGATTTATCTATTTTGCTTATGTTGTGTGTGTTAAGTTGCATTTGAGTTTTCCATTCAAGTCAATGTCTTTTTGTCTTTTGGACATTTGAAACTTTTGCTTTATGTTATCAAGATTTGATTTTTCTGGTGGTTGAGGGAAAGTTTTCTGAAAGGTAGGGGTAAGGCTGCATACACCTCTCTCCTGAGACGTAACTTGTGAGATTACATTGATTATGTTGTTGCTGTTGAGGCAAAGTTTATGTGTTGTCTAATTGAGGCGAAGTTTATGTGTTGTCGTTGAGGAAATTAGGGGTTTATCTTGTTTGCTTAAGTTATCATGTTTGGTGCTATGCAATTGAATCATATGCTTATTATTACTTCCCCGTTCCTAATTTATGTGATGGTGTTTGACTGGGCACGAAGTTAAGAATGAAAGAAAAACTTTTGAAACTTGTGGCCAAAAAAACCCATAGATATTGTGTCATTACAGTGACAAGAAAAAGTTTAAAGCTAAATTGTTACTAGATATATAAAAGTGTCATTCTTTTTTAGACGGACTAAAAAGGGAACATTGTCACATAAATTGGGACGGGAGGAAGATTATTATTCTGTGTTGTTAGTGTTAGAGTTTGGATTGTGAAGTGACATCTGTTGATACTCTTGTTCTGATCATACAGGTAGGGGATGGACAATTAGGCCTTTGAGAAATTCTTGGGTAAAGCCTTACAACGGTTTGGTTTAATTTAATGTCCCTTTTCGTTTGCATATTGATGATTAACTTAGCACTTCGATGCTGTTGGTTTTGTTATTCAATTGATGGTTTTAACATTTCAAATTTGGAATAGGTTTATATTTGAAGAATTTGGGTTCTTGACGAAGAAGATATGTGCTCTTTCTTTTCATTGACAAAGATTTATCAAAGGTTTTGCTGGCAGTCCAATATCCCCTCTTTCTTATCATCAGTGTTTCTAAATCTGGTTGACAGGCAGTGTTTCAATGACGATCGAGGGTGACAGTGGCAAAGAATTGCCAGATGAGGACGAAGAAACTGACAATAGACTGGTGAATGAGGGGAAAAATGTAGTTAAGGACTGCGAGTTCAAGATTGAGACTGTTGATGGTGACGTACAAGGTGGGGGTGTGGAGACGTTACAAGCTAAAGGTTCACAGTTGCAACATCAGGAACAGACTCAAGAAATAGTAAATGGTTGGGAAAGATTTCTTCATGTTACGTCCATTAACGTGCTGCTGGTGGAGAATGATGATTCTACGCGACATATTGTTACTGCTTTACTTCGAAATTGCAAATATGAAGGTCTGTTTCTTCTTCATTTTTCCTTTAGAGTGCATGTGTTATAACTCTTTTTCTTTACGAGTTCTGTTCATCGTATTAAATATGTAAAGTGGAATTGTTTTTATTGTCTGAATATTCAAGAACTATGATGTTGTAGGTACATCTGGAATTGTGCTTGAATAAATGCTAAATAGACCTCACTTGAGCTGCCTAGTGCATCGCTAATCTTCCTAATCAGCTAGAATGATTGCTTAGTAGAGGGGTTAGAGAGGTTAGGTATATTGGATTAAGTCGGGCACTGGCTTGTTAAGCAGCGGGTTCCACTTGTTAAATAAGAGATCATATAGGATTGTATGAGTGAGACTAGCTAATCGTCCATGGTTGTTTCAACCATGTTTGTTTCAATCTCTTTCTATTTACCTCTCCGTCCATTTAAATGCTGATATTGGAAAATGAAATCTACATTTCAAAATCATTTTTCCTCACAGAACAAGCGATATGTCTGAACTATCTAAGTTGGGGACAAGCTAACGACTTGAGCTTGAGACACCCACATCTCAATATCAAGCTCAAGATGGTTTAGTTACTGACCCTAGCTCAAGGGTTCAAGCCTTCTGCTGTTTAAAATTTGGAGTTTAGCAGAAGATAAAGTTTGCCTTACTATTCCCAAGAAAGGAAGAAGAAGATAAGGTCATACTTTGTTACATGCCACCGCAAACCTCGGATATAATTCCATGAGAGTCAAGACTGCATGTCGTCAATCTAATTGCGTCCATTGTGAAAGTATGCCAAAGCCTTATTTTTGCCTGAAATCTGTTAGTAATTTCTAATTTTTCCTTATAAAAGTCAAATAAAAGCATATTTTGTACAAACCGAAAAAGAAAATAATAATGCATGTCCAATGGATAGAATAGGAACTCCACCAAAAATCAAGTTTCAGGCATGAGGACCGACTGACCAAGTGAGAAATGAATCCAAAAGAAAAGCATTATGTCAGATAAAAGGGGTGCCGGCATAATACACTTGGTATATAATACTATCATAGACTAACAGATAAATTTCTAGCAGAAATATTCCAAAATCTGTTTGGATGTGCATGGCCCATTGTTCTTGTCATCAGAACTGCAAAAACCTCGTGTCGTGTCATGCAATTAAGGTTGACCGATAATCCAAGAGCAACTACAGTTGAAGAGCTAGCAATATCTTCAATCAATCTAGTTTAAGTAACCTGGACTTGAACATTGATAAAATGTAGTCTTGTGGAGTGTCGATAAGATATAACTACCAGCTCAAGCTATAAACTGCCAGCAGAAATGTGGCAGTGTTCGTCCAGGTGAAGTCTCAAGTTTCATCACATGAGATGTTCAGTTGAGGAAATATTTCTTGTTTGGTATATTGATAAACTTTAGTTGAAACAGCTTAGCTGACTGGCCAATATAACTTACTTGGTTACTACTTTACCATCTTTATGGCTCTATAATCTCTATGTTAATTGGTTACTTGCAGTTATACAAGCAACTAATGGATTGGAAGCCTGGAAGATACTGGAAACTCGTACCAATCAAATTGATCTAGTGTTAAGTGAGGTGGTAATGCCTTGTTTATCGGGCATAGGCCTTTTATGCAAAATCATGAGCCACCAGACACACAAGAATATTCCTGTTGTCTGTAAGTAATCTGCTGTTGTGATACTTGTACTCCCTCCCATTTTAATTTAAGTGTCTTAGTTTGATTATGTACGGAGTTTAGAAAATAAAGAAGACTTATAATATTGTGATTTTAAACTAAATATGTGTGTATTATACTCTTAAACAAGCCATGTAAATTTAGGAATTAGAGAGTTATCAAATATAGAAAGAGATATTCTTTATGAAACATAATGTAAAAGACAAGACACTTGAATTGAAACGCGAGCACTATTTTAGGGGGAAAAAATCTTACAGTTTGGCTTTTGATTTTCACATTTATCCCATTTTCATTCACACCTGATGAGGGTCATGTGCAGTGATGTCATCTCATGATTCAGTGGGTTTCGTCTTCAAGTGTTTGTCAAAAGGTGCAGCCGACTTCCTGGTAAAACCTATACGAAAGAACGAGCTAAAGAACCTATGGCAGCATGTCTGGAGAAGATGCCAAAGTGTAAGTCACCACTATCCTCAGTTAATAATGAGAAAGAATTTGTTTACTAGCCCTCTTTCTTTTTTATAAAACATGCAATGACACCTTTAAAACTAGTCGCCGATATATGTCCTTCCCCTCTATTCTTGATTCATTTCCATTTTTCAGTCTAGTGGAAGTGGAAGCGGGAGTGGCACACAAACCCAAAAATCCATAAAGTCAAAGAGCAGCGAACAATCGGGCAACAATAGTGGTAGCTATGATGGGGAAGATAATCAGGGAAATGCTCCTCTTGGAAATGGAAGTGATGATGGGAGTGACACACAGGTATTGCAATTTTCTTCCTCTTTCCTAGTTCATCTATTTATTATACATCTTGGGATGATAACGATTGCACTCGGGCATGTTGCAATTTTTCATATTATGTCAGAGATTTGATTGAAGTGAACTTTTCGTTGTTCCTTGGAGCATCTTAAAACATTGGAATCCTTCTATACCATGTTATCTGTTTGATTATTTAGCTCTTGCTGTTAAAGTAAGACAAATAGATATCTTTATTGTTTCTGATGATTCTATGCCTCCTTAGAAATATATAGGCAATTAATTAAAAACATTGAACTATATGTATCAGGTTTTTCGCCTTTTTGCTTTTCTTAGTCTAATGCATAGTTCTTATGATCATACACTACATATGATAACATTTATTCAAAAATGTCGACTGTCAGGTGGGAAAAGAATACCTCTGAACAGCTTGTTTGTCACCAACTTGTTACTGTTTTCCCGACAGAACATTGAATTGCTTGAGATATATATATATATTATCTAGCTTTTTTGAACTTCTGTTATGCAGATTTTCTGCAGATTATGTTTTCAAGTTGGTTATTTAAAGCCCTCCTACGCTTAATAAAATCATTGAGAGACATTTTCAATCCTTTTTACTGCCTCATCTTTTAAAAAAACCAATAGTTCTTTATAGAAAGTTAATGAGCTATGGAAAAGGGAAAATAGACTGTTGTCCTGAGGCTGTATTGTTGCTTGCATTCGATAAAAGCAGGTTGGTGAGGTACAAGTCTACTGATTTTTCGTCTCTAATTATTGCATCTATTCTATAAGACTAGAAACATAAAGGAAGTGGAGATGAGTTGTACTAATTTATCACAGTAATAGCTGGAAACTAAGAAAGGGTTTGTGTCTGCAATTTCGCCTTTTTCTTTGGCACGAACCAGCATTATGTTTTCCTGCTTCTTCTATTGTTTTTCTTTTAGCTTGTCGAAAAAGGAATTTTTGGATATTTTGGTGAAAGCCTTACCAACAGAAAGAAGTAATTATTCAAGCTTCTCTCTGAAGGGTAAATAGCTAAAGGAAAACCACTATGCTATGTGTTGTTACTTCTTTGGAGGTCTGATTATCTTCCATGATTTATCGTAGTAGTTCTTCGTATGCAGTATCAAATTCTCAAATCTTAGTTACCATCGGAAAATCCAGAGTTTATATCATAAGTATTTCTTTTTTACTATGGAACTTCTATTTTGCAGAGTTCTTGGACAAAACAAGCTGTTCAAGTTGATAGCTCTCACGCAGTGTCTCCATGTGATCAAGCACCTGAGCATGGAGACAGCACTTCTGCGCAAGTTATCCGTTCAAATGCAGAAACCTCTTCTCACAAGGAGGCAAAAATAAATCCCTCAACAGATTGCCAAAAAGAACCTGGTAATGACTGTGACTTATCCTTTTTTTCCTCCTTCCGTTCTATTTTGTTTGCTGACTGACATATATCATGCATGTTCCATTAAAGATAACACCGGAAAAAGCAAATCCCCTATCACCAGCTCACTTAGAGATCCAGAGTTAGAACCTAAAAATGCTATCGAGCTTCCAGTCGAACATCTTAGCTCAAGACATAAAACTGCGCTAGAAATAGATTCAAATGCAAGTAGTTTGAAGATGGACATAAAGAAGGAAAACCAAATTGGTAATTGTCCACTCAGTGAACATCATGTTGCGACTTTTGAGGTTTCTCATCCTCAGATTGACAAAAGAGAGTTGAAAAAAGTTGTGGATGCATCAGAACTTGATAATACTTCCACCAATGACTCCAAACTCTATGTCGTTGAGCTAAGCTTGAAGAGGTTAAGAGGTCTCGGAGAATCAGGGATGATTTTTCAAGATGATCGCAATGTTTTGAGGCGATCAGAACTTTCAGCTTTCTCAAGGTTGGGAGACAAAAACTACCTCTTGTGCTTCCTTAACTACAGTTAGATGCTTTCTAGAGTATCTTTTATTTTCTTTCTTCAATGGAATGTTTGCAGTTTTATCTTTCCTCGATGGTTGTATGATTTTGCAGGTACAATTCATCCTCAAATCTTACTCGGACTCCTAATGAGATCACTCGAAGTAGTTCTTTAATTGAGAATAACCTGGAAATTAAGAAGAATAATCCAGTGCATGATATTGAAGCTCATATGAGCAAAAGCCTTCCTCCAGAAAGCTCTCACTACGTCGTAATTCAGCACCCTCATCAGCACCGCAACCATCATCAATTCCATAACCTCAATCAACATTGCACAACCAACCATGACGATTTGTCATTAAAGAAACTGGATGTGGATGGTCCACATTGTGCTTCATCAAACATTCTGGCTGGTTCCTGTGAAAGCAGAAGTGCTTCTGGGAGTAACCATGGAAGCAACGGGCAGAATGGAAGCAGCAATGCCTTAAATGCTGGAGGCATAAATGATAATACTGATATTGGGTCAGCTAGCACAGGTAGAAGTGGTGGTGATGCAAGTGGCTACGGTTCTGGAAATACGAAGGATTCTTTCAAACTTGTGAGAGCAGCTGCCTTAACCAAATTCCGTCAGAAGAGGAAGGAAAGATGCTTTGTAAAAAAGGTAAATAGTAAATACAATGCAGCTGGTACCATTATGACGATTTTATATTAACTTGAGGTCATCATACGAACCAATAAACTTCAAATCCTAGATCTGCCTCTGCGAACCCATAGAGCATCACATTGTATACTTATCTTCCTTGAAACTTTGTCTATTAGGTCCGTTACCACAACAGAAAGAAACTAGCAGAGCAACGACCACGTGTTCGAGGACAATTTGTGAGACAGATAGGGCAGAACAACCCAACTAATGCTGCAGATGAATGAGTCAAATCCATTTTTCCTGATCATGTTCACAAAGGTATCTTTTTCTGTGCAGCAAAAACTTAAATTTTTCGCGGCATATGGCATGAAGAACAGTCATTGAGTTATTATAGGAGGAAATTCTGTTTTTCAAATGAATAGCCTTCTGTAATAGTAAACAAAAATACTTGAATACTGTTCAGCTTAGCCAGTGAACTTCTGTTCATGAGCTGTTGACAGTTGAACAAGTTTATGTTGATCACTATGATATTTTGTGTGGATCCATTTCCTCTAGTGGATGTACTAACATATCTCGTCATTCGTACATAGATAGACACTTTAACTTGTTCTCAACGAACAACTAAACACTTAAACTTTGAAAATGCACATCTAGACATTTCAACTCGTTCCCATTGTGTCTCGTGGACACCCAATGCTGACGCGACACATAAATTTTGGAGGTTTCTAGATAATCATTTTGTAAGTTGGAGGTTTCTGCATATCCATGACCAAAATTCATCTAGGATTACTTGTTAACGATTGATCAAATTTGATAGATTTGCCCTTGGAAACAAGAATGTAAAGTAGGTAGGAGCATGTATGGATGCCAAAGTCCAAAAGACAAAATTATTCTAAAAGATTCAACAATTATAATACTTTCTCCATTCTAATTTACGTGAAACCATTTGACTAAACACAAAGTTTTAGAAAGAAAGAAGAACGAACTTTTAAAACTTGTGGCGTTGTGCGTTAAAACAAATCTCAAACACTTAATTGCTATAAGTCATTTCATTAAGGATAATAGATAATTTTACAGTTAAGTTGTTTCTAATTCTAAAAAAGTGATGATCTTTTCGAGACAGACTAAAAAAAGAAAGTATATCATATTAATTGGGACGGAGGAAGTTTTGAAAAATATGATGAAAATAATAATATATATATATATATGTGGGTCCCACTAGGAGTATATATTAATTTAAATACAAGTATAGGACTATAGGTTTGACTTTGCCCATGGAGAATCATGAAATTAATTAAAGATAGATATATCTTTGTTATCTTATACCCCACCCCTCCTATATATACATATTTTTCGAAAAAAATTTATTCGCATCAGATATTTATTTCAAATTAATAAATATGTTAATAGTGACAGAGTTAAAATTTTCTCTAAAAGAATTTAAAATATGAAAATATCAAAGAAGATTCAAACTGATACGGTATATACATTTTTTTTGTTTTTGCTTGAAGCTATTTTATCATTCGATACTTTTTGCAAACCAACAACAACATATTTCGTGTGATTCCACAAGCTAATAGTGTTTGAGGAGGCCGGTGTGTATGTAGGCTATTTTATGAAAATAAAGAAGTCGTTTTCGATAAACTTCAACATAAGTAAAGATTTACTACAAGTCGTTAATAAATATAATAGGAGTTTTCACTTGTAGCCACTCAAAAATATCTTAATTATGCTCTATAACTATAGTTTGAGTAATTATATTTCGTAACTATAGTTATAACAACGTTTGTATAATTCACGCAACATTTGAATATGTTTATATAATATGTAGTTTTTGTATAGCATTTGTATATTTTGCTATATAATTCGTACACAACGTTTGTATAATTCACTATACAATTCACAATGTTTGTATATTTCGTTATATAATTTGATTCACATATAACGTTTGTATAAATCGTGGAAATTATACAAAACTCAAACTGTAATGACAGCTAGATGTTTGTCGCGAGCCGTATTTTATTTAAACTATAGCTATATTAGCTAATTAACTAGTATATGTTTGCTTATCCGCATAATTTTTCCTCTCGAGCCACACATTTTTCAAGTTCATTGTACGTAGGAAAAAAAACTTATGAATGAGTAATTGATTGGTACAATAAAATTAAATATCATATTTTGGGGTTAAAGATGTCACGTGAAAATTAAAATTATCTGTGCTGTTCAAGTCATTTATTAGGGGGACTCGAAAAAGAAGAATCGTTCTTTAATTTGAAAAATATGTTTGGAATAATTAGATTTTGTGGATTCTTTTTCTTATTTACGAGTTTCATAATCAATATGATTCTTTTAACGAAAAATTAACTTTTATAGGTGCTCATTCTAACGTTAAAATTAAAATATTTGATAATTTTATAATATATGTATATCGATTAGAAAAAATAAATGATAAATTCGATAGGCTATTGGTAAAGATTTCTCTTTTTAAAAAAAATAATAATTTAATTCAATGAAAATATTTTCAAAATCATGTAATATTGTGATTTATTCATTGACAAAAAGGAAGAAATATTTATTTTAATAAAAGAA